>JAWWLV010000046.1:7414137-7491932 GCA_035041135.1 Platyrinchus mystaceus
GCACAGGAGGCAACATAAGATGGAAAATAAAACTTGTAGGTGCAAAAAGCAGGTTTGTGGTGCATGTGGGGACACACTCTTTCCCAACTATAACTATTCCCATTTCCTTCCATGGAAAGGACAGTGCAAACCCACCTCCTCCCACCAGATACACCCTCGAGGGTGAAACACCTGCAATCACATCATAGAGATCAAGGTTAACCAATTCCAGAATCAACCTATGCAAAAAAATTCATTTAAATGATCTGTAAAGAAAGTCTCCAAACCTCAAATCCCTATCAAGGCTACACACAGAGCCAGAGGGGAATTCTGCTCACTCTCTCCTTCCCCTACCTTCACCTCCCCCACCTACTGAAGTTCCTTACTCAGATAATTCCACATTTTTTATAAACCTGGATCTCTGTTTCATGCTCAAAGACTGCTTGGGTTTGAGTGAGGAATGAGAAACATATCTAAGAACACTGAGGATGCAGAGCATTCTCTGATCCACTCAAGATTAAATCAAAACAACACAATCTATTCCTTGTCTGCAGGATCCTGAGTCACTAGATTACATTAGAGTGTGCTTAGGGGGATGTCAGGAACACAAGGAAATAAGAGCACCAGAATAAAAAATACCTTGTTAAAATTTCTGGACGAATTGTGATTGCAAACCATCGCTGTACCAGTACCAAACATGGATTTAATAAAGAACAGCTTAAACCATCAGTGCACAGGCAGGTGGAGGTGGATGTTTGTCCTCCTGTCGAATCGTCTGTCCCTGGGATGAGTTTTCCAACCTTTTGTAAACATAACTGATGTCATCAGATAACTTCTGATAACTTCCAGGACAGATGATGCTGGATTGAAGAAAAGGATTTACGTGTTTCTTATCCTGTAAGATTCACCCGAATAAAGGAAGATTATTATCACCCGAATAAAACAAGCACTGTGTAAGATTACATCGCCCAAATAAATATGCAGTAGGTAGGTGGGGAATATGTGTTAGATAGGTGGAGGGTTTTTATAAGGTGAATTTTACCTTATAAAAGAGGTAACTTTCTACCCTTTGATGTGCTTGACTCGTGCAAACCTCCACCTTGCACCCTGTGCAGAATAAACAGAATAAACAGTGTGCCCTTCAAGTTGAATTATCAGACCCAGACCGAATTTTTTCACCTTCTGTAAACATAACTGAAGTTGCCAGATAACTTCTGGTAACTTCTACAACAGAAGTTGCTTAATGAAGAAAAGAGCTCTGTGTTTCAAGTAAGATCACATCACCCAAGCAAATATGCATTCGGCGGGCGGGCTCGTGTGAGCTTCACTGTAAAAAAAAGAGGTGACTTTTCACCCCTTGGGCTGCCTGATTTGTGGAGGCGCAATGAGCGGGATGAACAACGCGTCCTTTCCCAAACTGGGCTGTGTGTCTGTGTTTAGCGAGCTCCTAAATTCGGGTCCCTCACGGAACCCTCACAGAGCTTCCCGACCGCCGCCATCGCCGTGAGGAGGGAGCGGCCCCGCCCCGACATGGCGGGTTACGGAGGGCGGGCGGGGACAATGCCGGCCTGGCGCACGGGGGCCCGCTGGGGACATGTGTGTGCTATGGCGATCGTCCCTGCTGGCCGTGGCAGCGGGGGACTCCCCGGTGCCACCATCCCGTCATGAGGACACTCCAGTGCCGTCGTCCCCTCATTGGGACCCCCCAGTGTCACCATCCCCTGGCGGAGACACCGGCAGTGCTGCCATCCCCTCCTGGCATGCCCCAGTGCCACCATCCATTTATGGCGACCCCCCCAGTGCCACTATTCCTTTATGGGGATCCCCCCAGTGCCGCCATCCCCTCATGGGACTCCCCGGTAACACTGTTCCCTCATGGGGACTCCCCAGTGCCGCCATCCCCTCATGGGACTCGCCGGTAACACTGTTCCCTCATGGGGACTCCCCAGTGCCACCATCCCCTCACGGGGGGCAGGTGGAACTGGACGGTCTTTAAGGTCCCTCCAACCCAAACCATCTGTAATTCTATGATTCTGTGATTACTGAAGGGACAATACCCACCAGGGGAAGATGCTGCTGCAGCAGCTGGTGACATTTCCTGTATAAATATTGATAAGCCCAGCGGGTAAAGGAGCTCAGAAGCCGCCCAAGCAGGCACCCCGGGATGTTCCCCACGGCTGCAGGTCGCTCCGGGCAGCACCTCCCACCACCCTCACAGACTCACACAGATGTGTCCAGCAGGCTCCTCTTTATTACAGCCTTGCCAATGCACACAGAGAAAATGTACCATAAAAAACCCATGGGCTTCACATCTAGAAACCCCTCCGTTTCATGTCTTGGGCAGAGGCTCTTTTACTTATCTTAATTTCTTTCTAAATTTGAGCTAGTAATTAACAGATCTTCACCACTGTCCTGTCATCAACAGCATCTAAATATTTTGGTGACACTGCTCAGAACTGGTATGGGCAGGGCAGGGTGAATTCCAGCCTTGAATTCTGCCTTATGCAGAGTTATCACTGCTGGCATAATGTGAAGCTGAGGAGTTTGAGGAATTTTTTTTTTAATCCCCAGAAATGTTCCTATTCAGAGAAGACACAAACATAAGAAATACAAAAATATTTTGGAAATGAACTGTAAAGTCTACAAGACAAAGACTAAAAATCAACTAAACCTTAACTCTCCTTTGGTTGCTTTCACAAAGAGCTTTGGAAAAGATCCTACTTTCAGTTTTAACTAGGGAAAAGTCCCATATACAAATGTTCTACATTTCTCCCTTTGCACAGCTTGACAAAGGAAATCATGTCCACAGCAAGACAGTGTGATGTTTCACATCATGGGACTCCTTTTCCTGCTTAATTCATTCATGTTGAAAAAGAAGAGATAATTTTCAGACATTAAATTTAGATTAAGTTATGACTGGTAGGAAAACCACTTGATCTCATTATAAATATGCCTTGACCTAAGTGAAACAATTAGAGGATGAAATAATTCTTAAAAGTTATAGAATATGCTGTAGTGGGAGATAGTGAACAGATAATGAGATATTAGGTTTCTCAGACTCAAAAGGATTACACAAAATAAAGCAAACCTAATCTTTTAAGAGATCATTCCCTAAAACTGGGTCAAAAAATGCTGCCTTCCTTTGTCAGCAATTATTAAAACTGAGAAAATCCTTCCTGATAAGAAAGTATTTAACAGGATTTCATAGGAGAGATAAGTACACCAGAAGACATTTAGCTATAATTAGGAATGCTCATTGATTTACTCTATTCAAACCACCAAGTGTTGGTCAAAACTTGAAAATACTTGATAAATTCACAGAGATTTCCTAAGTATGTAGTTTCCCACACAATTTTATGTTAGAAGAGCAGGATCTGAGGTGGACACAATCATCCTCATAATAAAGTCAGCCACCTCTCTGTGCTCCTTTTACCAGTGTCAGGAGGTGAAGAGGTGTTTGTGTTTCCAGCTTGAAGTTTGCTGCTGCTTCTTCAGGCGTGAAGATGAGCTCAACGAGGTCAGATGGAACCGACTTGGATTTGTTTCAAAAAGCCAGCGTGAAGGAGGATGAAGGGTTCCTTCCAAGGAGATGAGAACAGCAACACACCCCTAATCAGAGCGCTAATGCATTGCCTTTGGTTATTTGCTTTCTAACTCGAGGATTGGAAGCCTCTCTGCCAAGAGAGGTTGTGCAGTCTCCATCTTTGGAGGTTTTCAAGACCCAACAGGATAAACCCTTGAGTAACCCTTCTTGGTCTCATAACTGATGTTGCTTTGAGCAGGAGGCTGGACTACAGACCTCCTTAGAACCCTTCCAACCTCCGTTATTCTATGGTTCTAGTATTTTCATCCATTTTACATCTAACATCTTTGGCTTTCTTCAGATATCAAACTGATAAGGACTAGGCTTGAAAGTTCATTTGCATAAAGCATGGCCAGAAAAAAGTTGTGAGTTTAACTTCTTTGTATGACTGAGATATGTGACCCAGCCAGAAAGAGGTAAAAAATCTGTGTATGAGATGAAAATAATGTGAGAGCTCTTAAAATAAAAAAAAAAAAAAGGTTAAAAAGGGTGAGGAATTACAAGTCCTTTGAAATATATATCACCAGCCTGTATGTGTTTGCAAAACAAACTGGAACTGCAAAATAACTAACGAGACACATTTAAAGCACTACAGCCTGCAGTGTCCAGCATAATAAGGGCCAAAATAGCTTTTGGGCACATCCTCCCCTGGCTGCAAGGTTATATATCATACAGTCTAAGCTGCTCCTTCATGTCTCCTTCAGACATCTCTCCAAACGTGTCACTTTTTTCCTTCATCAGTGTGAAGATGGCAGCCAGCTGCTCTCTCTGAACCCTGTCAAGAAGAAAAGGAGAAGTAGGAATAGCCGGTCCCCAGAAGGCACTTGGAGCAAGAACACCATGGTCAAATGAAACACGGAGCCAAATACAGGTCACTGTACAAGCCTCGCTGGCTGCAGGAAATCTGCCCACGTGAGATAAGACAGAGAGAGCCTCTGGTTCTCCGTCCTCCCCTTTCCCATCTGTCCCATCATCCTGCACATCTCCCTGCAGTTCTTTCAATATGGAGATAAACCAGACTGCTTTAACACTAGCTTTGGAGTTCCTTAGGGTTTATCTATGCTCAGTTTCAAGATAACTCGACATGTGGAATTTCATAGGACCAGCATGTCCTAATTTAGCAGACTCCACAGTGAACCTGGATTAAGATTCAACAGCACAGTGTCCTTTCATTCTGTAATGAGAGTATGTAGATACAGAGTAATTCAGGAATAGCTATTAAATTAGAAATGCATATCCCGCCTTAAAACTAGAGACCAGTCTACCTCTCAGTGTGGACATGACTTTAATCAGCCACTGGAAGATAAAATCACAGATATGAATTTGCTTTGATTCAAGTTTGTCTGCCGGTGGGAAGTGGTGAGATGGACCTAGGTAGCCAGTCCAGCAATGAGGTGACCCCAGGGTGGGCAGAGGCTGACCAGTGGACCACCCAGATTTCCTTAGTGGATGATTAACACCCTTTTCCCCATAGAAGAGGATATCTTGATTTTTCCCTACCCTGAAGCAATTAAGCATTGTACACAAAGATTGGTATCTGTGACAGGGCTTTATCTGGGGAAGCTTTACAGGAGAGCTTATACTGGTCATACACCTACTGGTCATCATTTAGGGATACAGGAGGGTGGGCAGCACAGGAGTGTCATTTGCTCACAAGTAGCTCGTGAACTGATGTAACTGTCTACAAAATCCTCTTTTGGGTCAAAATGATTGTGCACGTGACTCCAGGCAGGGCTGGCTGTGGACTGGTACATTCCCACTGCTGGACTCCAACCTGACTGGGGTCAGATTGCTGGATTGCCCAACACATCTTGTACCTGACTCTCCTGTGGGAGATTAAAAGAACTCATGAGGTTGTGGTACTTTATGGCTGTAACAAGGGAGAAGCTTTCTCTTACGTTCTATTACTTCAAGGCTCAGTTTGTCTCTGCATGAATGTGGGGCAAGAATTCAGTGATAGCTCAGAGCACAGATCTGCCACAATCCCAGCTCCTCCTGCTTGTTTAGCATCTTTAGACCTCCCGTGGGCTAGAAAGACAGAATTTGGCTTTTGCTTCCACGTGGTCATCCTGTCAAGAGTCCTCCTTCCTGCCACAGCCAGCTTCCCACATAGGACTTTAAACCATTTAATTAATCCATTTAAATGCACGCCACTAGATAACCTGGGGTAGTCTTCCTGCAAGGCCAGTGTGGACAAGCTATCAGCTGTTCCAGTAACAGGAGGGGTAGTAATAACTATTGACAGGCAAACCCAAGACACAGTCTTTGCTTGGAAGAAAGGACAGCATCAACCCACCAGCAGCAACCACCCCATGAACACGATCAGTGGAAGGAGACAGGAGTGAGTAGAGGAACCTTTTTCACGTGCTGAACTCCTGCTCTGCATTTTCCCCTCTCCTGGGCTAAGGCCCAGCAGAAGCAGAAACAACAGCCTGTCCTCTCAGCACTGCTGAAGCAAACAGGGCAAGAAAAAACCAGATTCTGGCTAAAGCAAGCTCGTTTGCCAGTGCTTTTCTATTCCAATTAAAATGCAACAGACCTGAGGCCAAACATATCCCGATAATGATGTGGGATCTTTCAGTTATGAAAGCCTGGATTTGTCTGTCTCTTCTGTACCGTTTTGTGCTCGCATGAAGAGCATCCAGCAGCTCATTCCAGACGAGACAAAGGGAAGGGGGGTCGTTAGTGATCAATATTTTATTTGAGATCACCGCTGGGCACCAGAGGGCACGTTGCCAGTCTGGTGTGGAGAAATTCGATACACAGCCTGGCCTCCTGTGTCTGCAATGCACGCCAGCTGGGGGTGCTCCATGCAGGTCTGCATCCCTCACTCATTATTTCACAGACATTAATGCTGCAGAAACCTCCCCAAAGGCCTGTTTCCTTGTCTCCAAAATCAGGATCACAGACAATATTTGCTCTACTCTTTTTAAGCACAACATCAATGCATTTTGGCTCTCAACTTTCAATTTCATGACTGTGCATTTGAAAAGCAGAAAAAAGAGCTGTTACTGCTGTTACTTCTCTGGGCTACATAATCTACAACAAAGGGACAGCAAAACAAAGATAAAGAGAGAAAAGAGCCTGGGAAGGAAGAGTAAGGCATCACAAACATGAAACTGTGTTCAAAGAGGAGCTTCTCCTATCAAAGCTGACCTTGCAAAACAACTTTGTAGTGCTCTGGGTTAGTTTTGTTTGGGTTTTTTTAATGAGTTCAGATCAAACCTACCCCGTTCACAAGTAAAATCATCCTCTCCTCCCATAAGTGCTGCCCTCAAAACTACTTGGATTCAGGAAGTCAAACAGGATTTTACTTATTGCTGACAAAATAGATTAATTAAGGATTTTCAAAGCAGCCTAATTCTTCTTGATAGGCAATTGAATTTGCATACTTAGCTCCCCTGGCTCTTTTTAGACATTTCAGTCCAAGTCTTTCACAACTAACTGGAGGTTTGGAGCAGTGAGCCATAGATATGATAGAGAACTCCATTTCAAGAACTGCTTGGCACCTGTGTCCACAGCAGCTGAAATCCTGGGCAGAGCTCTGCATTGGGAATTGCTCTGTGGACAAACAAGACCAGAATCCTGCTGCAACTGTGTTGCTCCAGCAGAAATAAGGTAATATCCCCGATTTCCCCCCAGTCTGACTCTATGGTTAAGGAAGCCAGTGGAATCATTTATGTGGTAAAAGGCCTAGGAGGACAAGAGCGTACCTGTAACCTAAAATACAGATTTTCAACACAAATCTCTTGAGAAAGAAGTTGCAAGCTGCTGGAGGCAGGGAGAACAAGCACAAACCAAATAAACTATTCAAAGGTTTATTGGACCAAACAAAGGCAATTTTTACAGATTCAAGCCACTAGAATTACAGTCCTTTGTATAAGAGCCACCATCAGATACAAAACGAACAAACAAAACAAACAAAAGTAAAAAATACCCAGACAGCCATTTGAGTTGAAGAAATAAGTTGGCTTGCTGCCACTAGCAAAAAATCTGGACTCAACTATAGACTGGATGTACATATTGCCATGTAACTTAAACACAACGTATATAAGGCATTCTTTGCATAGTTGGGTGCTTGGGACACAATTAGCCAGCCAGCACCGAGGGGAGACAGTGGCTGTACCAGTGGGATGTTGAAGCAGAGGGTCCAGATGTGCCTAAATTCATATGCAAACCACTGAACACGCTTGCAGTTGTCGGCTGGGAAGGGGCAGCCCAGCCTCTCCTAAAGCTGAAGCCTCCTGCTGTTCTTTCAATGAGCCCTTTTATTAAGAGTCTGCCAACCCCAGGCGCTGGAAAGGACAACTGTGTACAAGGTTTCAAGTATTGTCTGCATAGGAATTAAAAAGAGAGAAGAAAAAAAAAAAAAAAGCAGCCTGTTGGGTTTCTGATATGTTTGCAGCATTAGCCAAGAGGCCATCTTGAAAGAGGAGCTTTGAAGGACACATCTCCACCCCGCCTGGTGTTTCTACACCACTAGAGGACTCAGACCCTCTTCTGTCTCTCACAGACCAGCTGAGTTTGATTTAAAACCTGCCATGTCTGAAGCAGGAATATGTGCCCAGCCAAATGGATCTGCTGTATGTGACAGTGCTGGGGGGCAATGCAGAACTCTGGCTCCCATGGACAAGCCACAGGGCTACCAAGAGAAGAGGGCATTGGAACAGCAAGCAGGCAGAGAAAAGGGGAATATGCCTCTCCCAGGAACCCCACTGTTTGATCCTGAGCCAGAGGAAACCCCTGGTGCCAATAGCTACCTCCTTGGGCCCCTCCTCTTGGAACTGGAGTAGGGAAAAGTGAGAATCCAGATATTTACAGCAGCCAAAGTGTGGTCTCCTAAACCTCTGCCACAAACAGAACAGCTAAACTATCAATCTTCAGCACTTCCCGAGTCTCCTGAACACCTACAGAATCAGGTCTCTGCTAAAATAACTACAGGAGCAAGATCTGAGTCAGTCCAGTCTGCCATACCTCATGTGGACCCCTCTTTGTCCCTCCACCCCTTAGAGTAAAGCAGCTTTGTACAACATTTGAAATCACAGGGAGTTCCCACCCCCCAGAAATAAAGAGGAGTTTGGCCCCAGGACAAAACAACTTGAGTGTCTGGTACAAGGTCCAGACTGGTCTGGGAGAAGAGCTATGGTCTGTCCACCTCAGGAAAGGAACAACACAGATTTCATGGCCTAATACATGGTAACAAACACAACAGACTCGCTGCATATTTAGTGTTCACTTCGGGTTCTGTTTGGGGGAGAGGGAGGAAGGTTCATCCCAGCCCCCCAGACACAACTCAAGTCACTGCTTGGGCCCAGCCCCAGTCCATGGAGTCACACAACAGGATCTCCTCAACCTTGACACCATGGGAGTTTTTGAAGAACTCAACTTCAGACCAAGAGGGGATCCCAAGTTTTGAGGGTTTATGGATTTCTCTTATGGGCGTGTTTGGTTGGTTTTGGTATTTCTCTCAAGCCTTTAAGGATGCCAAGGGATGCCTTTAGGAGGAGGCTAGGGACAACTTCATATAGTCTTCAGGTCTGCAAAGAGAAACAGGGAGAGAAATCATTTCAGTCATTTCACCCCTCAGGTTGGTTCATTATTATTCACATAAACGAGCAGGGGGAACACTCAGTGTGTGTATGTGTGTTGAGGGGAAGGCAAGGCAACTTCCCCCCTCAGGGCAGAACAAGCCACTCTTTGCAAACATCATGCCTCTAAGAAGGATTTTGCTTCAAAGTCACCTGCAGCAGGATAGTTGAAACCCAATTGGAAGTGTAAATCCTCTTGTTCTGGCACCAAACTAAGTTACAGCCCTTCTGACCTACTAATGAGAACTGGAGAAGCCCAACTAATGGGAAGCTTTCATTAGCTCCAGGGGTTACTGCCTCACCATCCTGTGCAGAGCTTCCATGGGCTGCTGGCACCCTTGTCCAGCCCAGATTCCTCTTCCCACCTGCAGCCATATGAGCCGGGAATGAGTACCAGTTTCTCAAGGCAGTGTCGACCCTCCTCAATCTTCCTACGGATGTGTCTGTTCAAGGGAAGGAGGTAAAAACCCCAGACTCTCTGCTTCCTTTTGTTGGGAAGCTCTCCCAGCATCCCAGGGAAGGAGGGTGAGATGATTAGATGTGTTTTATGAACGGGGACATCCAGGCACTCCCTCAAGGTCTTGCAGCATGTTGTTGACAGAGCCAGGGCTAGAAAATGTGGTCTCAGCTTGAACCTTTCACTTTGCCCTTACTGCCCCAGTACCTCTCATGGATCAACCCTCCACAACCTGCACTGAGGTGGAGGGAAGCTACAGCACATGTTACCTGGGCACTTACAAACACACACAGATGCACTCCAGCCTAATTCCTCCTGAATTCAGTGGGGTTCTTTGTCCATTACACCTGAACCTCATTTAAAAGTCCCCTACTCCTGCCATCCACCAAGTAACAGCCTCATTTCTTCCTCTCTTCTTCTGCAAAACCTTCCCTTCTCCAGCAGCCTCGCCAGCACAGCCGGTGACCCGGATCCCGGGCGGGAGATGCCGGGTGAAGCATCACGTGGGACCGCGGTTACTCGAGCGCCGTTGCGGGGGCTCAGTGGCCGGACCGTTAGGACAAAGAAAGGAAATTCTCCGGGGTGGATAATCGCTCCGCGGGATCCGCGGTGCTGAGGAGCGGATCATCCCGCTCAAGTCACGCAGGCATAATCAGATTTCACGTGTGAGGGCATAAGCTCGTTGCCACGGGGGCCCGGGAGGGGAGGTCCCCTCCAGCACACCGCAGTTGGAGCGGGGAGGGATGCAGGACGTCAGAGCATCTCAGTGGTAACCCCTCACAGGAACACTCACCTCCAGGACAGGGCCAGGCTGGCAGCTGGGGTGGGAAGACCTCAAAACAAGCATAGCCTCAACGGAGGATGTCCATCAGAGCCATAAATTCCCACCTGCACAACAGGGATACCCCTTTCTGCTCCTGGAGAAAGCTGTGAGGGGGATTAGACTAAAGAGCACAGGGCAGCCCCTCACTGGGACATTGGGGCCGTATAACCCCCCAGGCTGAGAAGCTCTGGCATTGCTGCCACAGAACCTGGAAGCCTTAATTAGCTTGGGATGGAGGCTCAGAGATTTGAGCCACTGCTTATCCTTGGCTCTTCCCTCCTTTCCATTCTCCTTGGGTCAGCATGCTTTCCCCCAGCAGCACATCAATCAAACCGGGTCAGGGTCTTCTTTTGCCAGAAGCCGTATCCTTTCTTCAGATACAGATTATCCAAATATCTCTGCTCTGGCCCAAGCCGCTGAATCGTATGATCTGTCAGCTGGACATGGCTCTGTGCAAGGAACAGCTGGAGAACAAGGAACCCAGACAAATGCAGGTTCTGGAATATGAGGGTGGCTCAGGGACTGAAGATCTCAAAGATCATGCTTTTCCTGAAGCATGGAAACTGCGTGTCCTCCTGGTGGCATCAGAAGCATTCCCCACACTGCAGCTCAGCCATGGCATTGGCACAGGGGTTCTTGCTTTTGAGAGCAGACAGCACCCCAGCACTGACAAACTGGCATTCCCATGTGCATTTACCTCTTGTATGCAAAAATCTGCAGCAGGTCAGGAAATCCTGTATCCCCTTCCATAACCTAAAGCTTTCTAAAGGAGTCCTGAGTCACTCTGAGAATATCCCATAGCATCTTGCTGTAACCACCTCTGGCATTTGTGCTTTTTGGAAGTTTCACTTAGAAAGCTGATTTTCAGAAGAATGGAGCATTCCCAACTCCTTTCCCTGGCTTAGCTTGTCAGGACCATCAGTTGTCTGAAATCCTGGCAATCTGGCTCCAGACTCTTCTCACTCCAAACAAACTAGGACTGACCCTTGAGGATCAAGATCATGTGAAGAAAGGCCCTGAGTGCTGGGCAGACCTGGCAATGGGTGGTCAAGCTCTCCCCAGGCAGTTCTCTCCCATCTCACTGCTGGGGTTGGTCCCATCATCCCTGTCCCTGTTTCTTTACCATGGGGACAGCTACCATCTCATTTTTGGTAGTGACCATAACCCAGTCTTCTCTAGGATCAAGGTATCACAGGAAGAATATGAGGAATGACATATTAAATCAAAGCTTTCCTGGTGGTCCCATAAGCGTGGGCCAGTTGCTACAGCCAATCAGTAAAACAGAGAGAGGATTTAAATGCAGAACAGGGAGACAGTGCTTAGACAAGAAGAGTGGGAGAGTGAGAAGTACGAAAAGGAGCTTCTATCAACACAAATCTGATATTCCTCCAGTGGGACAGAGAAGTTGAAAGGTGAACTGGACATTGGAAAATACCTCCGGAACACCAGTGGGGGCTGTCGGAGTTGGTATGACTAGGGAGCACAAGTCCCAGAGCCATTAGGACAGGGGCTGGTGAGGAGTCAGTGGGGTCAGGGGCTGTGTCACCCCCCGAGCAGACCTTGCCCACCACTGTTTCAGGGCAGAAGCCTCCCACATTTCCCAGCCACAGCAGCAACAGCCAAGAAGGCCAGAGCACAGCCAGGAAGGTGGCTCAGGCTCCTGACCAGCTCAGCCAAGAGGCCATGACCACCTCCATCAATCATGTGCCCATTCCCTTGCCCACTCCTGACCCCCCAGCCAACACCAGAGCAGTGGGAAAAGCCATGGATGAGCCAGCCTGCATCTTCCTCCGGTGTTTGTGCTCCAGCTCACTGCCTACATTTGCTCCCAGCCTGGTGTGATACCCTGATTCCCCACAGCCCTTGGTCTCTCCCAGCTGCAGGGGAGGCAGAGCCAGGCTCCCAGTGAATTAGCAGGCAGAGAACAGCCAGCTGCCCATGCTGCACGGGGTTAAGCAGAAGCAGATGAAGACAAGTTTTGAGCGCTGGGTGAGGGAGACACAGAGAAGCAGCCACAAGCTACAACAATTCAGGACCTGAGCCAGAAGAAAACACCCAGGAGCTCCAGCAGAGCTGCTGTCTGAACTCAAATCCCATGCCAAGGCAGGGTCAGAGACTCTCACGCTGTAAAGCCTATGGGGGAGTTTGCAAAGGTTTCGTCTCTGGGACAGGAGGAGGAGAAGGGGAAGGGGCTTCCTGGCCTCCCTTTCCTGGCTTTCCAAGGGAGGCATCCTGAGTTGCCCAGTTTTTAAAGCTGTTGGGGATTCATGACTCAGTCATGACTATAAATAGGGCCAGAGCTCCAGTCCACTGACATCTCGTAGGTCAGAGGACGTTTTCCCTGGGGATATGGTGTAGGCAGAGAACAGCACCAGGCCACCAGCAGACTCCCTCCTCATACAAGTGGAGCTTGGGATCTGTGGAGGGAGCATCAGAGCAGGGGGACCTCAGCAAGGACCCCCAAACACACAGTGCCCTTTCCTACAAGAGGCAGGTGGGAGGGAAACTCCTCATGCACTGGGTGTTTTATGGCTGAATGCAGCCTTGCCCATGGTGGGGCCATCCCCATGGCTGGTGGCTGCATGAAGCACTGGCCAGCCTGACCTGCAGAGTCCCACAGCCCTGGGCTCTGCAGTCCCTGGCTGCTCCCTTCCCCTTGCTGCTGCTCCTCTTCCCTCAGCCCGGGACAACTATCGTGCTGCAGAAGATGAAAAGCAAACAAATAATAAAACCCCAATAAAAGCCCAAACTTACCAGCTTCCCTCATCCAAAAGAAGCACCATGCTGGACAGGACAGGACAACAAAGCCACTGGGTAGGGGGAAGGTTAGCAAAAGAGAAGAAAGGAGAGAGAGGCCCAGATTTCATGCCATACAGAGGGGAGCAAGCAAGCGAGCCAGGGTTATGTGATGGCAATGCAGGGGGTGGACAGGGACAGATGCCAATGGACAGCTCTCCCGAAATGCAGCCTCCTCCAGCCCTGTCCACCCACTTATTTTTGGAGGGCTAGTAGTGGAGATGTTTGAAATAGGTCGAGGTCTGTCAACACAGTCATTAAACCCCTGCAGCTGTTTCCTGCCCTTTTGTGCTCCAGAGTTGTCATCACCAGCATTGTCTCATTCAAAAATGAACTTCAGCACGATTGTCCCTCAAGCCACAGCTGCATCCCCACTTTGATCCAGGATGTCTGGAAGAGCAGGGAATGGTCTCTCCTCTCTGCTGTTCCCTATAGCCAGGGTCTGCCCAGGGCACCCTGCCTTGTTGGAACTCCAGGATCCAAGCACAGTTTTATTCAGTGCCTTGTAAACAAGAGGCACTCTGAACCCAGCTGAGGAGGAGACAGGTTTCCATTGCTAAGCTACCACCGAGAAAAGGGATGAGCATGAGATTTACAGCCATCCAATTCCACTTGCATGAATCCAAACTTGCAGTTCAGCCCTAGGCTTAAACCCAGTCTGTATTAAAGCAGTGTCATCTCAACCCATCCATGGCTGGCCAGGAAGTGAGAAGGGAGGACTGAGAGGCAGGAGGAGAGTTTGCTCCAAGAATGGGTCACCTGGCTATGGGAACTGAGCCCATGAGCCAGGGAAACTGGGCAGCCATCCCTACCTTCTCTTTGGTCTTACAGAGGCTGACTGTGGTCTGGGGGATCACCTGCTCCATCCATGAGTGTCCCTGCCAACAGCAGAGCCTGTTTGGTGCCATTCACTGACACCCTGTCTGAGGGGTCTCTAACAGTGCCCTAGCCAAGGCCCCGTGGGGTTCTTCACTCCCACCTCTCCCTCAATCCCAGAAACGACAGAGGACAGAGAGGTGAGACCTTTCCACAGCCTGTCAGTTGGGATCTGCTCTCCTTGCTCCAGCCAACACACCCAGCCAAGAGTGACAAGGACAGAGCACAGACGGCTCAAACCCTCGGCATCACCGAGGCCACGCAGGGCTTGGCTGGGACCTGCTCTGCCCCATGGAAAGACTGAACTGAAAGCAGGGACCCAAGGGGATGGTTTCTCCTCATTGTTTTCTCTTTTACTGTGAGTGGAGCCTTGTTGCAGCTGTCAATACTCAGCAGAGTCCTGACCATACTCATTTCTAACTAAAAAAACTCCCACTAATCTCCTTCAACCTTAAGGGAGGGTTTCAAGAGCAGCTGGCAGAGACCATTCCAATTTATCCATGAGGCCCAGGCCCTGAAGGCACACTGGGGAGCCCTTCCTCTTGCTTCCTCACCCACATGAGGTGCCCAGCCAGGACAGCAACACCCAACAGCCAGCAGCTGGGGGCTGTGTCTCACACCTACACCCTCAGCCCTGCCTGAGCAGGGGCAGCTGCACCACCACAACTCATCTTTGCTGAACTAGAGCATTGCACCATGGCAGCTACAGTTGGCAACAGATGGCCAAAAGCCTCAGGTGCAGAAGAGAAGGATTAGGGAAATGCACTGTGCTGCCTTGACCAAGGGCTGCATCCTTCCCCTGCACTCTTCCCCTTCCTGCCCAGACTGTTTTTCTCCCCCAGGGGGGCAAAGGCTTCGTGCTTCTGTTCTAGAAGTACTAGAGACCCACCAGGTATCATCAAGCCCAGCCACCACCCCAGCAGATGTATTTGCCAACTGGATTTACTATTCTCCTCCCTCACTGAGCACTCCCTTTATTTTTTAAGACTGAAGTCACCAGAAGCAGGAAGTTGCATCACTCAGTAAAGGTCACATTCCTTCCCCTTTAAGTCCAGATTTAGCACCAGTTTGAAACCACAAGATTCAAGTGAATACCAGGGAGGACAACCACAACTTCTGTAGGGATGCAGGTTAGAACAGAAGTGGGTTTTTTTGTTAAATAGACAAATCTACTGCATGTCCATCCTCTCTTGTCTGAAATCCTACAGCTCCTAGAACAGACAAGGAATACTTTCAATGGCATCTCCAAAAACAAAGGGTCCCAAAATTCAGACTTGTAGTCTACTGATCAACACAACAAGTAGCCTCGAGGGAATCTGGGGGTCCAACTTGCATTTTTGGAATGTTGCTTACAAGATGCTTCACATGGGAACCTGTTGGTCCGTGGGAAAACCGGAGGAGTGGCAGGGCTAAAAGCAAACACTAAACCTCTTTCAACTTTGGTAACACACCTTAGGACTAACCACTCACTCAGCAGCCCAAATTCTCTCAATCAGTAAAAAGAAGTGCCTGTGGGATATCCAACTTCAGGCGTCCAAGATGGAAGAGTGATCGTCTCAGCATGAGAGCCCTCATTCCCCCTGGAGTGCTCATGGAAAGTGAGGTGGAAGCAGAGAGGAGCAGACTCATTAATCTGTTATGAGGCGGGAAGAGGAGGGACATGGGGAGGGAGGTGGGACAGGCAATCAACTGCAGCTCAGAAACAAACCCTCCCCTAGAAAATAAGACCCAAAACCAAAACAAAGCAAAAAACCCCCAAACCAACACATGAGCAGATGTTACCAGTGGTACCACTACTTCTAAGTAGCAGCAATTCCTTACCAAAAAGATTTGCAAGAATGTTTGTGGCCGAGGACCTAAGGTACTTGCTACAGAGATGTGAGATCAGAGGTCAGCTCAATCCTGCAACATAAAGGCGGCAAACCTGGGTCACAGCAGGTCAGCAGCATGGTCGGGGTGCATGGAATGGGGGAGAGGGATGGAAGGACAAGGAGATGGATGCAGGACAAGGCTGAGCCACTGTGCTCAGCTCGCCCAGGAGCTTACCTGGCAGCAGCCCTGCCCCCTTGCACCGCCTGCGAGGCCTGCAATGAAAAGCTGCTGATGCCGCAGTGAAGATTTGAGGGGGGGAAAAGTAAGCCAGCAACAAAGCAAGACAAAACAAAATTCACAAAGCTGCCTTAAAGAAATGAACAACACAAATATGGAAGAGAAGAAAACAAAGGAGCAGTAGGAAAAACACATCTGCCAGTGGCCCCCAGCATGGAAGGCTGTCGAGAGCCTCCAAGGGACCCGAAGCCCGGGCACTGTCCATCAGTTCTAGGTGCACTGTCCTGCCCTGGGAATGCTCCAAACAGACATGAGCAGCGATGCCTGGGAGATGCTGTGTGCCCAGGACACGTCCATCACCCCCTGGAGCCTGTTGCACAGTCTTGAGTACGAAACTCCCATCCCACTGCTGTCCATAGGCAACGTCCCCTCAGTGTCCCCAGGTGACAGCAGGGGCATTTGTTGCCACAGAGGAACCAGCCCAAGGACCTCCAGGATTCTGGCCCTGAAAACCTGAGTAGCCACTGCTCAGCTGGTTTGGATGGAGCTGCTGATGCAAAGAGTTTTAATTTGCCAGCTGCAGGTATGCTTTTCCATTGGTGTTTAGCAGGATCCTGAAAAGCAATTCCCACTGAGTCCCATGGGTGTCTCTGGCCTTCGCTCAGTTCATTCCACCCTCCCAGGTGAAAAATACAGTGATAGTAACAGCCCTGCTCAATGTTTTATAGGGTGGGGGCTTCAGGCACAATAAAGATATAACAAAAGAAAGAAAAACTTTTTTTCCTGATGGCACCAATGCAGAATCATTTCTGCTGCTGGCCTCAGAGCAGGGCAGGTCTCTGGATTTACTCTGCCTACCACAATACCCTGCTCACACCACAGAGATAAACCTCAGCCAGCCCAGCTGCTGGCACCACAGAGATGATTCCCAAGGGCCTCGAGGCAAGGCAGGACATGCCTAAGCCAGGGCACAGGTGTGATCCCCTCATCTTTGCCTTCCCCACTGCTCTTAAGTTTCCTCTTGGTTCTTTACACCTCACCAGCTGTGATGGCATTTAGACCACGATAGGACAGGCAAGGGGTGACAAATGCCCCTAAATCATTCCGGGAGGTGCACACCACTGGGAGGAGAATTGAGTCCAACAGCCCTTGTTGAGCCACCACAGGGAAATCAGTTCCTTGGAGTTCACCCAAGAGGGAAGGGGTGTAAGCTGCAGGCATCTATAAGGGAGCAGCCTGCCACAGAGCCCTCAGCTGTAAGGTTATTCCCCTGTATAGGCTGGGAAATCTTGAGCCAGAAAGCTTGGTTTCTGTAACAGGACAGGTTCTTCCTTTCTTCATACAGGGCTCAGGAGGACACTTTAGGAAAGAAAAAGTGTGACATGGACTCATCTCTGCCTGGCCCACTACCTGGCAAATCCTCACCACTTAGAGCTGAGGAGACAGCCCTGGGTATGGACACTCCAGTGTCAGCCCCATCTCAGGGAGCTCTAAAGCCTCATACTCACTCACTTCACTCCAGCGTTTCTGAGCTGTGCCCATGTCCTTGATTTGGAGAACATCCACAGGGCAAAGGGAGGGGAAGTAGCTACAGATGAGGTCCTCAACAGATATATATATATATAGATATATATATATAAACACAGTACTAACGGGATCAGGAGAACTACAGAAGTTGCATCAGCTGGAAAATTTGGTCTAAGCATCCAGAGAAGAAGTTTGAACAGCTCCAAAATATATAGGGCCACAGTGTCTCCATCTCCTAAATCAGTGACTTCATTTGTTCTTTTGTCTTCCTGGGTGGGAAAGGTCTGGCACACTGGTGCTCTGAGACTACCAGGGCAGTATGGGGGGAGAGAGGTCTGAGCACACCCAGCCTGCTCCAAGGGCACGTCAGTCTGGTGGGCTTGGGCAAGAAGAAAAAGGAAACTCAGCTTACCTTTGTTCTTCCTCGAGTTCCTCTTTGGACATCATTGACTTGTACTGGTTTCCCCTCAGCTTTCCAGGACTGTATTTGAAAGAGAACGTCTCATCTGCAGCTGGAGAGGGGAGACAAAAAAGAGCAAGAGATCTGTGAACCAGAGACCTCCCCAGAGCACAACCAACAGCGGTGGGGCTGTTCCCTCGGGATGCTCTCTGACCTCCACTCCTGCAGCCCAAAGGCTGTGGCCACCCCAACACACTTCCTGAGTCAGCTCAAGTCTCCAGAAAGCCCAGGCAGAGTCAGGGAAGCACTGTGGGTTGCAAAGGACAGCCAAGGTGCTGCTGGCCAGACGATGGCAGGAGTCCCGGCTGCAGCCAGCACTGGAAACAACAAGGGCTGCTGCGAGCGAGCAGCCTGCTTGGAAACAGATCCAAGTAAATCCTAAAGCACAGGAACCATATGCTATTGTTCTCCCTGGATTCAAAGCCTTGCAAGCCCATCTTGGCTTATCAAGACATGCTAATCCTGCCCTGATTAACTCCTGGCATTTTCCACTTCTCTCCAGTGTTGCATTCCTCCTCCCTCCCTCCCTCTCCTGTCCAGGGGCCCTTTCCCATGCTTGGGGCTCACGAATGGTGCCATGAAGAGCTGGCCCAGACCACGTAGCCCAGCAGCTCCCTGCAGCCCTTGACAAAGCTTGTGAAGAAAGGAGATGCCACATGGCAAATTCCAGGACTGCAAACAGCACTGAGCCAGGGCAGCCCCAGGAGCACCAACACAGCTGGGTCCAAGTCCCTCTGTCACCAGCCAAAAGACCTGAAGAGGAAAAGAAGGGTTTCCTTCTCCAGGCCTGGATGCTCTCCCACCCAGCTCACCAGCCTCAGCCCTGTGCTAATTAGAGCACCAAAGCTCACAGACTCTGAGCCAAAGCCGATCCTTTTCCAATCGGATTTTGCTCAAGCACTATTTGCTTTTAAAAACCTCTCTCCTGCTTTATCTTCCTACAGATGGGAGGAAACAACAGGAGGGGAGGTCAATCCAAAAGGCAGCCCAGGAGGAGCGGCTGCTTTGGGTAGTCGCCTTTACCAGTTATCCGTGGGCTGCTTATCTGGGAGCCTTTATCTCTCAAGGACTGCAGGACTCAGCTGCTTCACATCAAGCCATCCAGCATTGCTGTTTCCACATCCACCCAGAAACATCTGCTGCTTCCCCCAACCCTCAGAACCCTGGGGATACTTCCAAGGGGTCCACAAAAGGATTATCTGCATGGCCCCTCAAAATTGCAATTATGCACAAACCAGATATGGAAGATGATACGTCCCAGCACCAGCAGGACTCCAAAAGTGGTGAAACTCCCCTGATTTCTGTGGCAGGAGAGAAAGCTCTGACTTGTATATAACCCATGGACCCATCCTCTGCCTCCAGTCACCTAGGAAGCCCCTTCCAATCCTCTCTACTGCTATTGTGGGCACCACATTCATGAAAGTTTTTCCTCCTCCACTTGCCCAAACAAAAAGCATCTCATAGCCCCTTTCCTCCCTTCCTCACCCAGAAGGATTCAGCATCAGCAGCTTCCCCTCTGTTTTCCAATAAATACTGCCCTTAAGGATTTTTCTCCCTGGGTCTGAGATCAGCTGCTTGCTTTAGGCATTTCTCCAACCCCAAGCTCATGCACACATTCAGCTGCTGCCAGACCTTGGGGACTACCATGTAAAAGGCAAGTCAGAGCCTCATTTCATAGGTGAGGAAACCAGAGATCTCAGAAATGAGCAGTACT
Source organism: Platyrinchus mystaceus (assembly GCA_035041135.1). Lineage (NCBI taxonomy): Eukaryota > Metazoa > Chordata > Aves > Passeriformes > Tyrannidae > Platyrinchus > Platyrinchus mystaceus. Next base: position 7,433,990 of record JAWWLV010000046.1, read on the forward strand.
AACATCCACATTTCCTCAGTTCTTTACAACTCCATGTTCCTGGCCTTGGGGAGCTTCCCTAGGAAGTCCTGGTGGGTTACTGCTCAGGTACTGATCTAGAGTGTTTCTCTAATCCCAAAATGCCATCAGAGCTCCTGGGGGAACAACAAGGCAAACTCTTTCCCTACCATCACCACAGATGTCCCAACACAATCAGACCAATGCTCTGGTTCCTCAGCCCCAAACATTCAGCTCGGCCACATCCCACTTCCCCATGGGCAGACAAACAAACCTGGCCAGCTGGAAACAAGCAGTAATGCTGCAGCTTATCAGCCCTTTGGATGGCCATAAAAGTGCATGGAAAGAAAATTTAGCTGGCTGCTGCTTTGGGAGATATTAGGAGAAAGAAAAAAAAAAAAAGAGGGTGTAACATCCTGTTCCTTACCCTGGTGCAGAGCAGGAGCTGTTTTGTTACCTTTGTATAGCTCGCCTGATTTCAAGGACAATTCAGATCGTTTCCCTCATGTGGTATTCTGCCCAGTAAACTGAAATTTGGGGTTTTGCCTGGCCCCAAAAGGGTAGTTTAGTTGCCACCTCACCAAAAAATAATAAGGGAAGAGGGAGGCAGAGAAACTCCCCTTCTCCCTGCCCACACGGTGTGGTTAAAAAGGACCCAGTTTGCGGCTTTGGAAACCTCTGGCTGTTTTCTGAGTTCAGGAACTTTCTTTGCAGATCGAAAACAAACTTCAGGAAACAGTCAGAATAAGGGGAGGCTGGGTTTTCATGTAGACAGTGAAAACACTACAGAAATAGGAGGTGACCTACTTACTCAGAGCATCTGTGAGTTCATATTAAAGAAAACATTTGTCTTTCATCTCTCTGCCCTCACGTTGCCAGCGCTGTGACCCTGAGCTGGCAGGGTGAGAGCAGCCCCAAGAGTGCACCTCTCTCCTGAACATGCTTGCTCTGTGTTCCACATGTGCTCCCTGCCAGCTCCCTGCCCCAAGTGAGGGGAAAGGCTGCTCCAAGTGGCTTTTGTCACCACGGCAGCATCCCAGGCTGGTCACAGGCTGCCTGCACGATCCCCACGTGCCCGAGGAGAATCTTGGGCTCAGCAGGCAGCAGCTCAGAGGTTTGAGCAGGGCCAGGTCCAAGTGACATGCTGGAGACCGTGAAGGAAGGAGTGAGGCTGATCCCAGCAAAGCCAGGGCAGTGCCAGTATTCCCAGCTGCATCCCACTTGCCTGCACATCCAGCCGAGCCATTGCTTTGCCCAGTCCCATTATAAAACACTTCAGAAACAGTGTGAATAATTCAGGAGGGGAGTTGGTGGCTGTCTGCAGGAGATGCTTGGGGAGGACACTGGGCTAGCCTGGACTCACAACCAGGGACTGTCATCTCCTGATCCCAAGCCACAGCCACTCCAAGATCATGCCCAGCAGTGCCAGAGCAGCCCTGAAACAGAGCTGAACCCAAGGAGGCAGAGCCCAGCAGAGCAGCGTTACTGAGCATCCATTTGGCAGGATAAATCCATCATTCCTCAAATCAGATCTCCTGCAGCCCCGCGTGGTAACATCCCCAATCACCAGTGCTGCAAGGAAGCCTAACAGGGTGAAATAAGTGTCTTTTGGGAACCCTGCCTCCAAAAGCGCTTCCCCCACCTTGCAGGAATGGCACCAGGATTAAAATTTGATTCTCTGTGGCATTAGGCATAATCCTCCCAAGCCGAGGGATTGCCACACAGCACCTTAAAACGGCCAAGCAGAAAGTGGGGCAGGGAAGGGGGAACACACCAAGCTCTCCTGCTGCCCCAGCTGGCCCCAACCATCCCCAGCCAGGACTCCTGGGGACATCCCACCACCTCCAGGGCTGCTCAGGAGAGCAAGAGTCCCCTTCAGACACACATTCCTGCTTGGGCACCATCTGTTTCATTTTCTTAGGAGTGCAGCAGTTGTCACCCCACTTAGTCAATTAATCATTTTCCAATCAACTAATTGGCTAATCAGTTAAACATGGCTCTGGCTAAAGCCCCTGGAGATTGTCCTGGATGTGAGCAAGGAGCTTTTGGGGCAGCTGCCTCATGAAGCTACCCCACAGCAAACAGGGGTAGGAATTTCTTCTCCATTTCCTGGAGGAAGGAGACCATCCCCAAGCACTCAGGGCTTCAGACCTGTCCGTACCCTCTCTGCAGGGTGCTGACTTGCTTGGCACTCACCATCCTCATCCTCTGGCTCTCTCACCACCAGCTTCTCGTTTTCTGAGTCCACCTCTTCCTCCTGGAGGAGATAAAAACAGAGCAGCCATGAGGAGAAGGTGCTGTGCTAAATAACTGTGCTTGCTTAAGGCACCAGAGCCCTCAGAGCAGGGAAGCAGAGCCCAGAGCAAGGGCTGGACACCCTTTTCCTGCTTCTTCCATGGAATAGGCCAAAAGGATGATTGCTAATGAGCGAGGTTTGTTAGTCTGCTTTCCTCTCACTAATCAGTCAGGGGGATCTGGCCCACCCAAAGGCTGCAAACTGCAAGTGCCTCCTCATAATCGAGGGGATATTAAGGTTTTTAGGAAAAACCTGCTATCCCGGTGTTCCCAGGCACAGCCTCATGCCTGAGCACCCTCCAGAGCTGCACCCACTGTGCTCCCCACCCTGTCCAGGGACATGCAGGGGGCTGAGCCACGGGGACCTCTGTGTGCCCCCAGGCCAGGCTTGCACAGACTGTCCCAGAGCTAGGAAGGGTCCCCAGCCAATGCCACCTTGCAGCCACGGGCCAAGCAGCTGCTGCAAAGCACAGGAGCACTCACCAGTCGGGACCAGTGGTCAAACCAGTGCTGGGGGTTTGTGCTGGGACCCCTCCAGGAGCCCTTCCAGCCTTACCTGGCAGGAGCCCCCAGAGACACCACTGGCTCCTGCCCATGGAGCCCCGGCCTCTCGCTGCTCCAAGAGGTGCCCACCCACACGCACTGTGGTGGCAGCAGATCAGAGTTGATGTCTGAACAGCAGTCAGGAGCAACACAGGACATTTCTGGGTTTTGTTTTTTAAACTCAAAGGAAATTTTGGAAGTTTTGGGGTTGCCTCCTACAAGCTACTACAAGCTTTATCAAGCCCAGATTCCTTTCCCTTGCAGAAAGTCATGCAAACTGCAAGCAGGGAGGGAGAGGAGCATTCCAGCTCTGGAGATAAGTCAAGGACACATGGCAGAGCCCCTGCATGTGTGAGTTCCTCCTGCAGAGTGCAGTGCCCCTGGCTGTAAAGCCCTGTGAGCCGAGCCCAGGGTCACCAGCACCCCAGGGCACATGTCCTCCTGCATCCTCCCAGTGCATCCCATGGGCTGGCATGCAAAGGGCAAAGCACATGGGAGAGAGGGGAAGGAGCATGGAGGGAGGCTGTTGAGCCACCACGTTATCAAGGGGCACATGGGAAAAGTTGGGGTGAAGGAGACCCAAGGGAAACAAAGCTGATCTAAGAAGGACCATGCACAGAGCTGAGAACTGGCTTTGGATGAGCTGCTGGAGCGTGGCCCCAGCCCAGAACTAGGTTAGTTTGTCATCGGGGAGGAATGTGCATTATTCACAGCCATTTGGCTTCTTCTTGCCACTCTGCTCCCCAGAAGGAGATGCCACCGAGACCCCCGCCCACTGCAGCCACTGCTATTTTGGGCCACACTTCCAAACATGGGCACTTCCCACTGGACACACAGACTCTCCTTGAGGATAGCTGGGGAGGCACCCAAAGGAGCAGGCTCAGGGAGGGTGAAAGGAAGGAATGCTCAGCCCTGGTGACTCATCCACAAGTCCAGGGCAGCAGTTCCCCATTGCATCCATGTCTCCCTGTGAGCCAGAACACCCCCAGGGAGACCCTCGAGGAGCTGACACAAGAAGGGAGACTTTAGCCTGTCCCTTGCCTGGGCATTAGGAACTGAGCATTTCTGAGCATTTATCAATGGAAACAAGCAGGAAATTGGGTGCCAGACCTCCAAGGAAGGAAAATACCTCTGCTCCAACATAGAGAAAGAAACATTTGCTGGGAGCAGAGGGAGCAGCCAGGGAAGCCAGGCTGGCAGGCGACAGCAATGTGCTGTGGCCGTCTGGGAAGCCCCTGCTCGTGGCAGCCAGGAGCTCCCTACAGCACAACATTTTTCTGCTTGGATGGCTCAGAGGCAGGTGCCAGCACTTCCCTTTCCCCACATCATGGCTCCAGCCTCAACATCCCCGTCCCCATGTCTTGCCAGGGCTGCTCATTCCTGCAGCTATTGCTGCCCCCCTGCCAGACTCCCCCCAGCTGTCTCAGTGTGACCCCACTCACTGCCCCCCACCCCAGAGCAAGGCATCGCTCCCTGCACCTCTGAGAAACACATCTGCCCCTGGAGCACTTCTGCTCTCTGCTTTAAATGGGCAAAGCTATTAAAAGCCCACCCAACCTTCCCCGGGGGAGCACAGCAGGCAAGTTTAGCCCCTCTCTCCCTGTGGCCACTGCTACCCTGGGACAATGTCCCACCCCTGCAGGGACACCCTGCAGGGTTTGCTGTGCCACCCTGCCCAGGCTGGATCTCCATCCCACGCACCTCGGCATGGCTGGGAAGTGTTGCATGGCCACACACATCCTCTGCTTGTCCTGTGTGCCCAAGGCTGGATCCAGGTGAGGCACCCAATGGTGGTATCTGGAAAAAGGCAAAAGGCTTTGAGCACAAACACCCCTGAGCCCTCCCTGTGCTCAACCAACCAGCCCCAGCAGCATCAGCACACAAGTCTCTGGATGTGGCCAGTAGACCATCTTGCCCCCATGCCCGAGCCTGTGCTGCCTCTCATCCATGTGCCAAGCCGTAGCATGGCTGCTGGAGTGAAGAACACCAGAGATCTCCAGTGCCAGCCTTGGAGCCAGGGGTTGTAGATCATGAGTTGCTCTCTATGGCAGCCCCAGCCTGCGGGACTGGGACCAGTGCAAGGAGCCATCAGTGAAGGGGAGCAACTCTGCCAGAGCCAGGCTTGGCTGCCCGTGTGTCCTGGCAGGGCTGGAGGCAACTTCCCAGGATGCTGATGCAACTGATCAGGACTAGCAGGAGGGGAGAGGAGAAGAACAACACAGCATGCTCAGATCGTTAATGCTTTAAGGGCCTGCTCTGCCAGCTGCCTTCTCAATAATACCCCCTGGAAACTTTCCCATCTCCCTGCAATCTCGGAGATGAGGCTTCCCAGCCCTCTCAGGCCTCCATCTCTGGATGGCCTCGACCTCCGTGCAAAGCCTGCCTTTCCCTGCCCAAACGCTTCTCAGCTAAGCCTTTCCCTGCTGTGCCAGGAGGGCGGCCATGGAGGAGGATCTGCGTGGGCAGGGAACAGGGACATCGTGTCCATCGGCCTTGCAGCAAAATACCAGCCCTGGGCTGGGAGTGGCCCCTGGGCTGGCTGGAGAAACGGTCCGCAGGGACAGAGCCCCACCTCGAGCCTGGCTGTGCCCACAGCCCCTGCCAGCCGGGGAGGAGGGGAGAGCCCTCCCTGCCTGAAGCATCCCAGCACCTCCGGGGAGACTGCCCCGAATTTCAGAGCTCCTCAGCCCGGCCGTGGCCAGTGGGTGCTGCTGTCCCGGCTCCCTCACAGCCACCGGCAAGAACAGCCGAGCAGGGGGTTGCCGTGTCCCAGCCATGGGATGCTCTAGGAGGAGGGCAGCATGCAAAAAAGGGAGAGGGAAGGTGTTAGGACAACACTGTGAGACTTGACAACCAAAGAGGACATCATGGCACTGGAGGCACTGCTCTTTTATAGAAGACACAGCCCAGGGGGAATGCAGGAAGACTGTTTCGAGTGGTAGGGAGTGAGTGAAGAGTGTTATCAGGGCCAAATGGCAGCAGGAGTTGCTGGAGGAGACGGGACCTAAGTGCTCCAGCCAACAGCCCACAAGCCAACCTCTCTCCACGGTGCACACCGACCACGAAAACCTCCCCGCGGAAAAAAACAAAAAGGCGAGAAGCAGCCCTGCAGGGAGCCCGCGCACGTCGTTATCCGGGAGCATCTGGAGGAGGGAGGCTTGACACGGGCCGCCCGGTCCAGCTGCTGCCGCAAACAAAGATCTCATCGCCGCCGGCACCGGCGAGGGGACGCGATCGGCGGCAGCTGCGCGGCCTCGGGGCTGGGAACGCTCCCTGCCTGCTCCTGCTTGCGGGCAGGATGGACCCAGCCCACTCCACAGCACATCCCGTGCCCGCTCGCTCTGAGTCACACACCTCTGCATGGCTTTCCTGGGGCTCTGAAAAGCCCGGGGTTAAAATCCACCAAGTCATCTACCTTAAATAACAAGGCAGCGATCCATTTGCCTCGGCCTTTGGCAGCTCTTGGCTGCGGAGCCGAAGCATTTGTTGGATCATCACGAACGTGCTTTTGCCCTTTAGCTCATGGCCACGAGTGAGATGTGGCCATGAGTCTGTCAGAGGGGGCTTTGGACCAAAGCAGAGTGAGGACAAAACCTTCCGGGACACTCTGGACACAGACAGCACCGACCACGGACAATCCTGGGTCTGCCAGGAGAAGATGGCTCAGATAGAAGAGCCTGGCATCACGTCCCCAAAATCCCCCCTCATGGCTCTGCCACCACCAACCCCTCTCCCAGCTCCACAGGAGATGGAAGCCGGGCTCCCCATCACAGCATCATCTGGTTTTCAGCTCATTTCTGGCCATTTCCTTCCCACTTCCTCCATCCCTGCTGCAAACACCTCTGAGCAACACGCTTCCTTCTCAGAAAGGATGTGAGAGGGCCAAAGTCCTGGTGTGTCCCTCTCCCTTTCCTTAGTCAAAGGGACAGCCCTGGCACCTATGGGCAGGTCAGGGACCAAGAAGAGCCCCTCTCCAGCTTCAGGAAAAGGGAAGATCCCAGGCTGCAAAGCAAGAGAAAATTATCTTGGATTAAACTCCCGGGCCCTGTGTGTTGCCATTTATGGCTGCACTTTCTGCTCCAAGCCTGATGCAAGACATTGCAAGAGAGAAAGAAAGCAGACAGGGGAGAGACAGCCAGAAAGAGAGAAGCCAGGAGAAAAGGAAAAGAAAGAAGCCTTTAAAAAACGACTAAATAATAATGTTGGGCAGAGTTTAGCAAAGCATAAGCAGCTGCTATGTCAGCAGCTCCCCTTCACCCCACCACTGGAGCTCTCCATCCTCCCGCCGGCCAGAGAAGCAGCTGCTACAGAACAAGAGCAGTTTTCCAGCCCTGGCAATGGTCCTGCCAGCTCCAGGGTGCCTGGCAGGGATGTGCCTCACACAGAGATGGCGCTTTGCAGGTCTGACCCCCCCACAAAATGTGGGAGCATCTGCTCCTGCCAGTTCCCCTGTCACTGCTACCAGCAAAGACAAGCCACGGAGTGGACAGAGCATTGCCAAAGCTCCAGGACCATCCAGCCCTCAGAGAGGGGTCAGGCAGTGCCAGATCTGATGGGGAAAACACTGTCATGTCCCGTGGTGGGGTACAGCTAAGCAGTACCCACCCCTGCAGGCACCATCACAACCCGGTGTCGCTCCCCCGGGATCACATCCAGACGGCTCATCTGCTGCTCTCCCCTTTTTGCTCCGGCCTCTGGCCAGCAAACACCACACACCGGGACATCCCTTGCTGCCCAGATCAGCCAGATGGCATCCTTGAGAGCAGGGGCAGGAAAACCCAGCCCTCACTTGGAAAGCTGGCCTGGCAGCTGTTCACGTGGATGGGCACTTCAGAAGGCAAAGAGACCTTGCAGCCTCTGCTCCAGGAGTGCCCAGCTCCAGGCTGACTCCCAGGGCTGTACCCAGCCCAGCAGGAACAGTGCAGCAGCCAGACCTTCTGGACCTGTGTAGGGGACACAACATAGAGCCCCAATGCCCCACAGCGCATCCCAGCACCAGCCCTGTGTTCCAGCCCCATGGCAGGACACGTGCACAGGCTCCCTGGGGGGGTGACACATGTCCTGTCTTGCTTCCCAATTTCCAGCTACTGCAAGAGATGATGCATTTGCCATCAGCACAAACTGCTCTGTGTGAGAGCTGAGCACATCTGAGCAATCAGGGTCTGGCTGGGGACCCCCACATTCCCTGGTGGGGGCCTGTGCCACTGCCAGGGCTGTGACAAAGGGCAGCACATCGCCACATCCCTTCCCAGCACACTGTGGGACGATGGAGCTCCTGCCCCAATCCACTGGCAGTGCAGACACAGCCTACACAGCTGCCAATTAAAGCCAGACTTAATTAGACACCCTCTCCCCTCCGGCACAGGGAAGGCAGGAAGGAGGCATTAGAGGGGGAGAAGCTGAATTTTTAAACGTAAAGAGGGTTCCTGCTGGGAGCTGGGTGGTTTGTGCTGCCTGGTGTGGCCAGAGGGCACTGTGAGCCCCCAGGAAGGCACAGATTGGGAAGGTGGGGAGCATAGGGGAAAGGTGCCAGGAACTTGGCAGAAGAGACAGATGACAGAGCCTTTGTGCCTTTGCTATCCAGGTGCCAGCCCTGCAGCTGCCCCACTCAGGCAGGGTTTGCATGTCCCCTCTCTCCTGCTGTCACCCACTTGACCCTGCTCTGTTTGAAGCCCCCAGCTGCAGTTAACCCTCGGCAATCCAGGCAGGCTGCCGTGCCCAGCAGAGCCTGGCACTGCCTGCTCACCCTCCTCATCTCCAGAACATTCTGGCCAGGACGGCATCCCAGAGGTGGCTCTGGAACAGCACTGAAACCCCTGCCTTGTCCCTGCCACCTGACATTTCCAGGACAGAAGTACTCATTAGAGAATTGAAGTTTCTGACCGTTTCTCACAAGGACCACGCTCTGCAGCTCCAGCAACGCTGCTGTTCCCACCCAACAGCTTTTCATTAGGGGATTGCTTTGACAGCACTGCCTCATCCGTTAACAAGCTGGGGATGGGGATGAGAACAGACAACGACAGACTAATTAACTTTTTTTCAGTGATGGGAGCCAGCAGAGACAAGGGGAACCACGATCAGCAGTTAATGGAAAAAAGGACTCCTTTCCCTGCTTTGCCACTGCTTCGTTTTGTAGCCCTGGGCATGAGGCTGCAATGGTCTGGTCACTACAGAGGGGCAGGGAAGCTTCAACCCCCCCTGGTTTCACCAGCCTTGCAGGAGATGGGAGCAGGAGGGAGGCTGTGCCACACAGCTGTCCCAGCAGATACCAGTTTGCACTGGCAGGAAGAAGGGAAGGAGGGATGCAGAGGGACGCACAGCTCCAGACAGTCATTTCAACACACCAAGGCTGCTCTCCCTGAGCAGGTTCATCCATCAGCGTTTCTGTTGAGTGGTTAATGGCTGCGGTGAATCCAAACCAGCCTGGCATAGTACGTGCTGAGCAAACAGGAGGGAGAGAAAACAAGGAATGAAATTAAGGAAAGAAAATAAGGAAAGAAAGCTCTCCAAGTGCCGAGCGCAGCCCTTTGCTTGCTGATGTACTGAGGAGCCCTGAGCCTGCAGCAGCCCCCAACCAACCCCAGCACAAGGTCTGGGAGTCTCATCTGCTGAGTCACATCAGGGTACCGCAGCCCTCAGCCCAGCCAAGGTGGGTTGGACGGGGCACAGTTCCATCAGCAGCCACATGCAAAGCACTCACAGCTCTGCCAGGGCCAGTCCCACCCCTGCCTGTAATACCTGCTGGGCTTGGGCCTGGGTAGTGCTGGAGGAAGAGGATGAAACAACTTTGAGGGAGCAAAAGCAGGAAACCCAGGGAGACTCTGCAGAGCCATGGATGGTCTCCTCCACTCTGCCCGTGTGATCAGCCCTGGATCAGCAGCTGGGCACACACATGTGTGGTGCCTGCTGGAACCCACGTACTCCCTCCACTGTGCCACCCATCCCCATGGGACAGCCAGCCCGGCCCAGCCTGCATCCAGCAGTCCTGGCAGCCGTGGGATCATGCGCAGGACAGAGCTCCCAAACACTTACTCAGCAGTGAGAACCATCCCTCCCCCTTCCCACTGCTCCCTACCACCACCCAGACTGCACGTGTCTGCTCCCTGTCCTTCCCAAGGGGATGCTGCTCAGGTCCAGGGTGACTTGTCCTGCTTTGCTCCCACAGTGAGGTAATAATTTCCCAGAAGGAAACCTCTCAGGGCTATTCCACAACCCTCCTTGGCTCCAGTGCCACCTTTGCTGTAAGAGGGGCTGAGGGCAGTAAGGAGACCCCCAATCCCTCAGAGCCCAGCCAGGCTTCTGGAGGACACAACACTCCCTGTGCCTGGAGTAAGAACTCACTTCCAGACATGCTAAACGCTGTTACTGCACCTGTGCTGAGCGGGGATAAAGGAGCTGAGCCCTTCTCTGAAGGCAACAATCTTCGCTGCAGTGCCTGTCTGAAGCAATAGGGGACTGAAGGGCAACCAGAGGGGAGGAAAACATTCCCAAGGCTTGAGCTAGCGAGGCAGCAGAGGAACCCGTGAGCTCTGGCAGCACGGGATACAGCCATCCATCCCAGTGGGTGCTGCACTGATCACAGAACAGCCCAAGCTTGTGGTCAGCGCTGGTGCCAAGCTGGTCCAGCCAGGATCCAGCCAGCTAATGGTGGCCCAGGAGCTCTCCAGAGATCCTGGTACTCAAAGGCACCAATAAATCACACAACAGACAAAGAGATGTGGCTTCCGGGACACCAGGACGAGTGAGGGTGCTGCTCAAGAGCTGTAACCACAGCCAAGGAAGGGGAGAGGGAGAGCTCCAAGGCTCAGAAACCACCAGGGGAGGTGAGGAGGAGCACAGGGAGGAAGAGCCACCCCAGCCCCAGGAGCAGGTCAGGGCTCACCCCTGTGTGTTGCAGAGCACCACAGTACAGAGCAAGGGGGGAGCTGCCCCCTGGGACAAGGCCATCCAGTGAGTCAGTGGAGATGCTTTCCAAGGCGAGGGCTGTCTGCGCACTGCCCGGCAGCCTGGATACAGTTGCTGAGGATTACAAATGCTGCTAATAATAGCCAGGAGGCTCTTGGGCCCCAGGCCTGAGCTCCCCGCTGCTGCCACAGGGATGAGGCATCCTCCTGGATTCCTGAGCCACCCACTACTCAATTCCCTCCACTGGGGCAAGGGGCCACGTGGGAGGAAGCCACCAAGGCAGGGAGTTCAGGCACCCTGGGGTGTCACCAAGTCCCATCCGAGCTGGGCAAGAGCAGAACAAGATCTTTCCACGGACACGGGGTCGCCCTTTTATTTTTAAACAAGATCCGGTGCAGGAACAGGATTTACCGTGCGTTTATAAGTATCACTGCCCCCACCAGCCCCCCTAGTTCAGCCAGGGGTCAGACCTTGGGGCCAGCATCCTGCTGGGGCTGGGAGGGAGTGGGGCGGTCCCTTCCCTGGGGCAGGCAAGGACAGCCAGCCAGGGACAGCGTAAGGAACCCGGCGCTGGCACGGGGACAGTTTGCTGTTACCCACAGAAAGGGGATGCAGACAGGAAGAATAAACACACGCACATTCCCCAGCACCTGGATAAGCCCTTGGGGGAAGGAAAAGACACCCAGGGGTTAGATGTGCAGACAGGAGAGGCTCACACTCTCTTCCCTTAAATCTTCACTATCTTGATTATTTTTAGAAGCATTCCTTGGAGGGTGGGAGTGGGAAGGAGCCAGAAACCTCCCCCCCAGACCTCTGCCGTCCCCGGGGACAACTGTCTCATTCCCCCCCGAAGAAAAAAAAGCGGGTTTTGCCGGGACCTCTCCTGTTTTAGGGGAAAATCCCGCCCGCGTTGCTCCGGAGGGACGGGGAAGGGAACTGCGGGGTTGGGAGGCAGGGGATGGAGGGGACACCGGCTGCGGGGACCTCGGGGGAGGGTCCGCGGGGAGCCGGCCTTACCTTGCTCTCCGCATCCTCTCGGTGGTCGGGCTGCCGGGGCTCCGGGGGCGGCTGATGGGGCTCTTGGGGCGCCTGCCGGGGCTCTGGGGGAGCCTGCCGGGGTTCTGCCGGTGGCTGCCGGGACTCTGCCGGCGGCTGCCGGGGGATGCTCTCGGCCGCCGCGGGGCTGGGCTCGGCCGCGGGGCCCGGCTCCGCCGCCGCCTCCCGCTGCTGGGCGACCGCCTCCTTCCCCTCCTCGCCCGCCCCGACCTCCTCCACCGGCACCCGGCTCCCCTCGTCCTCCGGTCCCTCGCCCGCTCCCTCCGCTTCGCCTCCGGGGCCGCCCTCCCGGGCGGGCTCCGCCGCGGGCTCCCGGGGCCGCTGCGCCGCCCGCTCGCCGCCGTCTGCCCGCAGCCTCACGAAGACGGAGGCGAGGACGATGGCCAGGACGGTGAAGAGCAGCGGGACGGCCAGGTACAAGTCCACAGCCAGGTCCATCCTGCCCTGCCGCCGGAGCCCGCCCGACCCGACTGCGCGGCCGCGGGGGGTGCGCGGGCAGCGCTGGGCCGGCGGCGGGGCTGGGCCGGCTCTCGGACGGCTTTGCCCGGCGTCATCCGCCCGGCCCTGCCCACCGCCCCGGCCCCCCCGGCCCTGCCGGCCCGGGCACCCACCTCCCGCACCGAGCCGCCGGCCAGAGACGGTCCCCGCGCGCCAGGGATGCGCCACCCGCATCCACCCGCACCCAGGGGTGGGATTTGGGCAGCGGGGACCGGCAGAGGAAGGTTTGAGGGACAAGCAGCCCGGCTCTGCCTGATGCGAGTGTCCAGCTTGGGACACGAGGATCTTCGAGGATCTTTCATTAAACACTGCCCTACATTCACAAAATCATTCTCAGACCGGTCGGCAGACTCCTGTATTGTCAAATCCTAGAATGATTTGGGTTGGAAAAGACCTCTGAGATCACCGTGTCCAGCCATTAACCCAGCACTGCCACGTTCACCACTCAACCATGTCCCCAAATGCCACATCCACACGTTTTTGAACACAGGGATGGTGACTCCACCACTGCCCTGAGCAGCCTGTTCCAATGTCTGGCCCCCTTACAGTGAAGAAATTGTTCCTAATATCCAATCTAAACCTTCCCTGGCACAACTTGAGGACATTTCCTCTTGTCCTGCCACTCCTTGACGGGTCCCAATTATAACCATTGACTGGGAAGGTGTCTGTTTTCTGAGATGCTCCCTGTGGGCAGGCAGGCACCCACAGCTTGGTGAGCTCTGACAGGCTGGGGTGTCAGCTGGCCTCAGGGTAGTGTTTAATGGCCATTTGCACCTTGTTAGCCCTTGGCTGGGTAGTGGAGGGGCTGGCAGGGCCAGGAAGGCTGTTCTGATTTCCCTGGGTGAGGAGCATCTGGCAGCACATCCATGCCAAGCTTTAGAGCATCGCTCCACCTTCCCCAGGAGCTGCAATGGTGTGGGTTGTTCATCTGTGCCATAAACTGCTGTCACACCCACCAGGTAAGTGGGTGCTGAGAGCAGCTGGGCTGCCAGAGCCTCCCCCCCAAGCACCTTGTGCTAGGGGGTCTGGAAAACAGGAGGTTCAAAAATCGGGATGTGCCCAAAACCTACCACAGGCTGGCAAGGAGGCTGGCCAAGGGGTTGTCAGGTCCTTCCAGACTCTACCACCAGGGATTTCCTGCCTCTCAACACTGCTGGGAGGATTAGCCAACCTTTTACAAAGCAGGCTGAAATTAGAAGGCCTAAGCTATTCCTGCCAGGGTAAAACCAGCACGGAGCTTTCTCCCAGCTGCATGCAAGGAGAGCAGACATGGGAATTCTCCCCCAAAGCTTCCTCCAGGGAAAAAACTTTCAAGACATTGCCAGAAGTGAAGCGGAGTTTTTTATTGACTGGCTATAGACAAAACACAAACAAAGATGGGATTAAATCCCTGGAGTGGGAGGAAGGAAGTGAAGCCATGATCCTCCCTGTGTTTGTCTTTATTGGTAATCCTATCAGGCAGGCAATCGTTTGCGTATGGATAATTGTATTCTTAGTAACAGCCAGCCACGGTACTTATCTCCCCTTGTCCCGAAGAGCTTTGCATTTCCTGGGCCCTGATCATCAGAGCTGCTCCAGAGCTCGGCCAAAACACCCAGAGATTGGCAGCATCACAGCACTGTTTGGTTCAGCAGGGTTTTTGATGTATATTAGGTCCCTTCTTCTCCCTACTTGACCAAATCCCAGCAGCCATGAAGGCGCCATCCCAAGGCTAGTGCATCACTTTCTTTAGAAGGCTTCCCCTGAGCCCTGGAAATTGCTCATGGCTAGAGATGGAACCAGGGTGGGGAAATTCCAAGGACCAGGTCCTTTCTTGCTCCTGTGTTCATGTGGACTGTCAGTTTTGAGCACAAAGAGGGATTTTGGGTGAGACTGACAGAAACTGGCCACTGTGAGCTGCTGGCAGGGTGACTCGGGAGGTGCTTTGGCCTTACACACTGATGCACAGACTTCCAGCTGTCACAGTGCCCTTGATTACTGTCAACATCCAGGACACCTCCTGCTCTTTCCCCCTGGCAGTACAAATTTTCCATGGCTCTTGGTTGGAAGTCTGTTGGAGGGTGTTCACCCACTCAGGAATGCAGCAGCATGTGGCTTGCATTAACCCAGCACGGAGCACAGAGCACTTCATCAAGCACCCTCCCAAGCAGAATTTATCACTGCCTTAAAATAAGAGCCACAACAGCTTCTCCTGAGGTCAGGATCCCTGACAGGGGAACCAGCAGGAGCCTCAGGAATGCTCATTAGTGGCTTCTGGACCTGCAGCGATTCACTGTCAAGTTGCTGGAACCTGCTGCACTCAGAGGAGCTGTGAGAACTGCAGGGTTTGGATGTCTCTGAGAAACAACACTCCTGGTCTTGAGAGCAGCAAGGACACATCTGCCAGAACAGCTGCTCTGACAGAGCCAACCTCTGCGGTAATGAGGTGACAGGATCAGCAACACCCAGACCTGGAGTGAGAGCTTGACTGTCCTACAGAATGTGACCTGACAGGGATGATCCCCCAGGCAGAAACTGGGCTCAGCAGGTCCCATGTGATGTCAGCTTGTTCACTCCATGGCCCTCCAGAGGGAACTGGGTGTAGTAAACTTGGCCTGGTCTCTGCCAAGGCTCCCACTGGGAGGCACAGAGGTACCCGTAGGGTTCCCCTATCAACTCACAAGGCACGATTAATGCCTCCCGCAGGCTCCGGGACAGGAGGGGATGGATTCACATTCCAGGTCAGCCAGGCAGGCTCTCAGCCAGGGATCTCTGCCCTGATCCTGCCCGGCGGCTCTGGAAGAGACCAGCGGGGAGTCTGCTGGCACAGGGGGGCTCGGGGAGGGCGATCCCTCGGACACAGCACTCCCACCCCATCCCTACCCCCGTTCCAGGGTCGGGCTGGACCCGGAGCGGGGCAGCAGCATGAGCACGCTGCCCTCTCTTGGGAGGAGAACCGCCCTGCAGCGCCTGCCGGGCCGGGAACGGTCCCTGAGAGCTCCGGCCGGGCAGGGGATGGCTGGGAATGGTCCCTGAGAGCCCCGACCCTGCACAGAAGCGGCTTTCACAGGGCTCCAGGCCACAGCCAAGGGCTGGGAGCAGCTGAAGAGCTTTACCAACAAAGGGGGATTCAGAAGAAGAATCTTCCGAAGAGCTGCGGTGACAACTGCTCCGGGAAACATCCTCGGCAAGTGCTGCGCTGCGAACCTGCCTGCGAGAGGGGCTGAGCTGCGCTGGCTCCCAGGCACCGCTCCCAGGATCCGGGGATGACGTGCGGAGCAGCCGGCAGAGCCTTCTGAGACACAGAAAAGACCCGATTTACCACACTACACGTTCCCACTCTTCGGCAGCCTGTGAGCTGCACGGGCACGCCTTGTTCCGCGGTGCTCTGCGTCCCTCCCACCCAAAGCAAGGAAGTCGTCGGGCTCCAATACCTCTCTCTCCACCCCAACTGTAACCCAAGCATGTCTCTACATGATCCTGTACAGTGGGGTGGACAGATACATGCTGGTTTCCAGTGTGGAAAGACATGATTCTGTGTTCTCCAAGATCCTCCAAGAACCCATTTTCCCTCACATAAAGCTTGAGCACAGACCAGTCTTATAACTGCTCCAAAATTTAGATTATTTCCACAAGCCCCAGTCATGCTCCCAGTCACTGATACCACGTTTTCCTTGCCAAGAACACAGCCCTCTCTGTGTTGATGCCAGAAATGAGAAGCTATCCCAGGAAATGCCCCTGTACTCACTGTTCTGCAGCTGACAGAGGCTCAGAGGTCACTCACCCACCTGCCTGGCTGCTCCTTTGCCTTTTGACACCTGGCTGTGCTGGCTCTGGAGCTGCTGGGGTGCTCAGGTTCAATCCAGCAGTGGCACAGCTCAGCTCACCAGGAGCATCAAGGCAGCACAGGGGTGGGGATGGCACCCACCAAATGGAATGATCCAAGAGCTCTCCCATGAGTGCTTGTTTCTAGACTTTCCCCCTCAGCTTCTGTCACTACCCCCTCTTCTAGGTCACCCAGTGCAGCTCTTCCATCATGTTAACACTCATTTTTCAGCCTAATCCCTGAGCCAGGGCAGGCTCCAAGTTGTTGTTGAGGGTCTTCAAAGTTTTGAACCAGCTGTACAACTGGCCTTGCCCTTGGCAGCAAGTTGATACAAACCGATATTCCCAACAGTGAACCAAAAGCTCCTGGATACTGGCAGCCATTCCAGCCCCAGCTGCAGCGGAACAGCTGAGAGATGACACAGCCTTGGGTCTAAACAAGGCAGTGCTGCATCAGAAAAGCAATTCCAAAATTCTCCTCCAGCCCTGGTACGCCTTTCCCTGTCAGCACAGCTGGGACACAGCGGGACATGGCGGGACCAGCTGCTGCTGCTCCAGCTGCCCTGACTCTCCTCCTCTTCCTCCTCCTCCTCCTCCTCCAGGCAGGATGCACAGATCTGCTGCAGTGGCAGCCCCCAGCTCCAGGTCCTTCTGTTCAACCAGAGCACTCACGGTTACAGGACTCACACACAGGTGGGAGCCAGCGGGTCTCAGACCAGGAGGGACATGGAATGATTATTTCCCTCTGAACAGATTCCCAATCAGCTCTATCTGCCTCGACTCACACTGCTCCGGAAGCAGAGGGGGTGCAGCACCACAGAGGAGCCTTTATGTGCCTTGAGGAAAAAAAACATGCTGCAAATGTTAGTTCAACCCCAGTCTTAAACATGCAGCTGCTTAGTGCTGTGCCTGACACTCCAGGAGGAACACAGCCCTGTCTGTGACTTGCTCTCCAACTGCTACAGAAGGAAAAGCAGGAGTTATTTACTTGTGCATCAAACTGGAGGAAAGGAGCAAGAACATTGGCAAGGTGCAGCATCAACAATCCAACCCTGCACTGTCAGCTCCCCAGCAGTAACTAAAATATCAGTATGTTGTCCTCCTTGTTGGAATGAGGTTGCAACTGTCACAATAAGAAAGATGTGTAGATAAATCAAGAGGAATAAAAATAAATCGAGTCCTGATTTCAAGGCCAACAGAGGCACTGAAGGAGGTACCAGCAGCAGCTGTAAATTAGAAAGAACAACAGGATTATCTTGAAGCACCAAAAATTGCCTCTCTCAGGACTGAAAAGCAGGAGATCAGTTATAAAAGCACTTTGCAGGGAAGGTGAGCAGGGCATGGGGAGAGAGCAGTGAAGGGAGAAAAAACCTGGTTTTATAGGTGACAGTAAACAAGAAGAATGTTTCCAGCTGTGTTTGGGAAGGGGAGGAAAGAGGTTTATGTGGAAATGAGCGAACTGCCTGTCTGCTGCCACAAAGCCATTCACTCTTTGAGGTGTTTCATTCTACAATGTATTGCCATAAATATTTCAAAAGCCTCCAGGCTGCTGTCCCATACTCTGTTCCAGTTGATTTGCTTACAGTTACTGGTTTCAACAAATCTCACTAACAAAATATATACAAGATTTTCCACTTTCCCAATCCTTGTTCCAGCTCACAGCGAGATTTGTTGAGGCAGCTCTGGCACGCAAGGAGAACCCTCGGAGGCGGCTCTACCCCGAAACCCCAGGGATGGGCAGGGAGTCAATCAGCTCTGCTTGGAGTCCAGCCCTTCCAGAGCCTCTCTGCACTGCGTGGCTTATCTAGAATCATAGAATGGTTTGGGTTGAGAGGGACCTTAAAGATCATCCAGTTCCAACCCCCTGCCACGGGCAGGGACACCTTCCAGTGTCCCAAGTTGCTCTAAGCCCTGTCCAGCCTGACCCTGGACACTTCCAGGGATGAGGCAGCCACAGCTCCTCTGGATAACCTGTGCCAGGGCCTCCCCACCCTCACAGGAAGAATTTTTTCCTAATATCCAATCTAACCCTGCCCTCTGTCAGTTTGAAGCCATTACCCTTGTCCTGTCACTCCAGGCCCTTGGAAAGAGCTTCTCTCCATCTTTCTCGTAGCTCCCTTCAGGTACTGGAAGGCTGCACTCAGGTCACCCTGAAGCTTCTCCAGGCTGAACAATCCCAGTTCTCTCAGCCTTTGCTCATGGAAGTGCTCCATCCTTCTGATGGACTTGGTGGCCCTCCAAAATCAGCACACAACACCTGGAACGTGAATCTCCCTCTCGCCAGTGTGAGGTAGCAGCAGAAATTCAACACAAAAGCATCTTGTAATCCAGACCAGGGAGGGCAGGGGCAAAGGGCAGGTGGTACAGTCTGGTAACGTTCATGATATGAAAAGAAGTGACTAGTTGACAGGATAATGCAAAATAATTGATTTTATTTAAAATAAAAAGCAAAACCACAATCATCCGAACAAGACAAGTATCCCAGCTCTGCTGGATGGGTGACAAAAGCAGCTAAAGGGCAGTGGCAGGGCTTGGAGCTGACAGTGGGACTGTCACATGAATGGGTAACACTTTCCTTCCCCCCCTTTGCAAGGGGGATGCCAAAAGCCTCCCAGTACAATGAGCCCACACAGGCATCTCAGACTGGATTCAGCCAACAGTCTTGCTTCCCACCCCACGATGGCTGGGGATTCAGGGAAGAGAAGGGTCGGGGTTAATTATGAAAGAGGTTGCTGTCTTTCTTCTAAGCACTTGGAGAGGTTTAATGTAACTGAGAAGACAAACTGGAGTCACTGCACGTGAGCTGGAAAGGGGAGGAAGGTCTGCCAGCACTTCCTCAGCGTCACCTGCTCCCACAGCACTTGTGCAGGGAACAGCTGCCGGGACTGGAGCCTCCTGTTCACATCTGTGGGTCTGACGGAGTGTGTGGTTGTTTCCCCCTGCACTGGCACAGCCTGTGTTGGTCACCAGACCCAAAAGAATGGCCAGAGCTCCCAAATCCCTCCACCTTTCCAGAGCAGGCAGGATGAAGGTCACAGTCCAAACCCAGCCCAAGGCTCCCAGCCCTTCCCCAGGGGACAGGGCAGCACCCACAGTCCTGAGGGGCTGAGGAAGAGCTGCTTTGGGGCTCAAGGAAACGAGAGGCCCATAGGGTCTGGGTGCTGGACCAGCTGCATCCAGGGGCTCTACAGGACACAAAAGCAGAGGGGTTGGAACAACAGACATGGATGCCCCAAGAAGCACAAGCCTGGAGAAGTGAGAGCACAAACCCCACTGTCCCCAGTCAGCCTCCCACAAGCACGGAGCTAGGCACAGAGAGAACACAGTTTTTAACTCTGTTCTTCACTTATCCAGCCTGGAATGAGGGCCTGGGAAGCACCAGCTCACCCTCTTCCTGTAAGGCCAGCGAGGCTGACTCCCTGATGAGAGAGAATTTAATCTAATCTAGTCCTATTTAAAACCAAATCCTGCTCTAGCAGGACCTGCTGTTTAGAGCAGGCCATGAAACAGCAACAGTTCAACCCTGGTGAAAACAAAAAGCCTTGTTCTGCTACAGTTTATGTACCACCCAGCAACTCTGGAAGGGCCACCACAGAACACCACGTGGCCAAGAGAGCTGAACAACATCCCCAATGTTTTCTGCTACAAAGAGCTACCACGAGGCTCGGAAGTCTCAGGTTGCTCGGGATGAATGGAACACTTTCTGTGGGTGGATGACTTCAAAGCATCTCACACAGTAATGACAGTTCAGCCTCACAACACCCCTGTGAGGTAGGGATTTTCCTCGCTGCTCAAAGACAGAATCTCACCAACTCGGCCGAGGCAAAAGCCGTAAGCGGAAGAACCGGAGATCCTGGAGTGCTGATTCCCAGGGAGCCTGAACAAATACTGTGTCACAGCAGGAAGTGCCCTGTGGAGCACTCAGGAGTGGTGCTGGTATCACAGTGCCTTGCAGTGTCCGTTGCAAATGCTGCTTTTCTGTGAGGGGTGTCAGACCAACACAGGCTTCATCTGAAATTGTGTTATTTCATACCATGGAAGAATGCTCTGCACTCTGATCTTCCTACGGTGCTTCCAGAGGCAGAGGTGTGGCTTTCCAAGCACGGGGCTCAGGTGTTCACACACATGTAACATTTTGAGACTGCAAAACTGAATTACACATGCCAAAAGCAACTGCATCTCACCGAGGTGCTGCCCAGCCACCACAGTGGACAGGACAGCTCTCCAAGGACTCCCCTCGCCATGGCAGAGCTGATCCTTGTGAGCCTTTGCCTCTCCAGGCCCCACATTCTTCCAAAAGGCAGCAGCTGCAGCCTGCTCTGACAAGACACACACAGATTGTGCAGGCTGCCAGGCTGTTCTGCCTTGGCCAGAAATGCCAGGACTTTGAGAAGTTGTTTAGGTTTTTTTTTTTTTAAATGAAGCAATTTTGTGGAACAAAGTGCACAGTCTGCAGAGCAGTGCTTGCTTATGCCTGGTCATCACAAAATATTTGTGAATCTGGACAGCTCAAGTACACCAAAAAAACTTCCCTCTCACCATTTCCCTGCCACCACACTGGTCCTACACAAACTGACTGGCACAGAAGAGTCAAAAACAGATTCTGACAAACATATTTAGGATTCCCTTGTACAACGGGATACAGCCTGGTCTCCAAGAAGGAGGGAGTGTTTAAATAGGAAAAGACAAGGTTAAAAAAAGATCATAAAATCCAGACAAGCATTGCTCCAAGTTCCATCAGACCCAACACGTGTAAGAAAGTCACAGCTGAGGCTGCCAATCTGCTCTTTAATCAGTGCCTGGGCATTATTACACATCTACAACACACACGGCACTTCTGCTGTCGAGTTTCTTCTCCCAATAAAGTGAGATCCTATAACCACCTCCTAGGGTTCAGGAAAGCACCCTGGAAGAGCACCCAACTCAGACAGCTTCTGCCTGTGCTGTTCAGATTTCCTGGCAGCACACCTTGAGCCAGACACACACCTGCTAAAAAACCAAACCAGCAGCTCCAACAGATCCCGTGGGGACAAGAGCTTTACCAGGCATAATACAAATGCACCTACACAGACTGAAGCAACACACTGCATTTTCAAAAAGCATAAAACAACAACACATCCCCCTCCCAGTCCTTTAGAATTGGCACTGCAAGATTCAGAAACGTCTGAACCCACAACCTCAAAGAAAAGCCGTTTATGGATGTGAACTGCCCATGGCCCCAGAGCTGCTTGGTATTTAAAGCCCAGCAACTGCTGTGATCGTGTAAGAGTCAGACTTTGCCAGTAGTTGCCTTGTGCTAAATGTTACACCTGCACATGAAGGATGGTAATTACTGGCAAATGCTGACTTTTCCCCCACAGTTTTTGTTGTGCAAGAAACTCCAGGATTCTCCTGCTCCCTCGAGTTTCCTGTCACAAGGTGCTAGTGCAGCTTTGTTACCTGTCATAACAACAGGCACAGAGCACAAGTAAATGGACTGGTGCTGGTTGAGGTGTTGCACCTCAGGTGTGTGCATGGAGCACGTAGATGAAGACCACAGAAGATGCTTCACGTTGGTGGTCACCTCTGCTGAAGATGCTTCAGGGCTTGGAGCATTCACA
Organism: Platyrinchus mystaceus; assembly: GCA_035041135.1. Taxonomy (NCBI): domain Eukaryota; kingdom Metazoa; phylum Chordata; class Aves; order Passeriformes; family Tyrannidae; genus Platyrinchus; species Platyrinchus mystaceus. Next base: position 7,455,688 of record JAWWLV010000046.1, read on the forward strand.
CCACCTTCCCCTCCTTGTCTGAACAGTTATCTTCTCTTGGAAGTAACATGAAAAAGGAAGGTGTGTGCCCACAGCAAGGTCAGGTGACATGGGAAGAACACAGAGATGTTGCTTGTCACTGTAGGCAGAAAATTCGTGTGGCCAAAGCTCAACTGGGTTTGAAGCTGCCAGAAATGTGAGGGGACAATAAAAAGTTTTTTCCAAATACATTAATGGCAAAAGGCAGAGTAGAAACAACAGCAGCCTGTTCCAGGATGGGGATGGGCCCCTCCCAAACAGGGACATGGACAAGGCAAGGGTATTTAACACTTTCTTTGCCTCTGTCTTCAACATGGATGACGGACCAAGGGGGTCTCAATGCCCTGAGCTGGAGGACCATGACTGTGAGAATGATCAACTCCCAGCTGACCCTGAAATTGTGTGGGATCTGCTGCTCCATCTGGATCCCTACAAATTGATGGGGCCTGATGGGGTTCATCCCAGAATCCTCAAGGAGCTGCTGATGTCATCACAAAACCTTTTTCGATTTTTGAGCAGCCTTTGGAATCTGGAGAGATCCCAGCTGACTGGAAGCTGGTGAATGTTGTCCCAATTTTCTAGAAGGGCAAGAAGGTGGACCCCAGAAACTACAGGTCTGTCAGTCTCACTTCAGTGCCTGGTAAAGTTATGGAGAAGATTATTCTGGGAGGTATTGAAAAACACCTGAAAGACAATGCAGTCATTGGTCACAGCCAGCACGGCTTCAGGAGAGGAAAGTCCTGTTTGCTGAACCTGATTTCTTTGTATGACAGGGTAACCCACCTGGTTGACCAAGGGAAGCCAGTAGATGGAATCCTTTTGGACTTCAGCAAAGCTTTTGATACTGTCTCTCCCAGGATCCTGCAGGACAAACTGTCCAGCCCACAGCTGGATAACCGTGTTACAGGATGGGGGAGCAACTGGCTCACTGGTTGGGCAGAGGGTGACAGTGACTGGGGTGACATCAGGCTGGCATCAGTCACTACTGGGGTTCCACAGGGCTCCATTCTCAGTCCAGTGTTCTTCAGCATCTTCATTAATGACCTGGACATAGGACTCAAAGGAATACTGAGCAAGTTTGCTGATGACACCGGACCTTGACAAATTGGAGGGCTGGGCAATCACCAACCCTGTGAAGTCCAACAAGGGGAAGTGTTGGATTCTGCACCTGGGATGGGGCAACCCTGGCTGTGTGTACAGACTGGGGAATGAGAGGCTGGAAAGCAGAGCTGGGAAAGGGCCCTGGGGGTCCTGGTGGGTGGCCAGTTGGCCATGAGTCAGCAGTGCCCTGGCAGCCAGGAGGGCCAACCCTGTCCTGGGGGTGGCCTCACCTGCAATATTGGGGCGGTTTGGGGGGACACAATATAAAAAAAGACATTAAGCTGTTAGAGAGCATCCAAAGGAGGGCCATGAGGATGGTGAAGGGACTGGTGGAGAAGCCTTATGAGGAGCAGCTGAGGTCACTTGGCTTATTCAGCCTGGAGGAGACTGAGGGGAGACTTCACTGGGGTCTTCAACATCCTCCCGAGGGGCAGTGGAGGGGCAGGCACCGATCTCTTCACTTTTGTGACCAGTGACAGGATTCGAGGAAACGGCTGGATCTGAGTCAGGGGAGGTTTAGGTTGGATATCACAACCAGGTTTTTCACCCAGAGGTTGGTTGAGCACTGGAACAGGCTCCCCAGGGAAGTGGTCACAGAACCAAGCCTGTCTGTGTTCAAGAAGGTTTGGACAATGCTCTCAGGCACATGGTGTGACTCTTGGGGTGTCCTGCGCTGGGCCAGGAGTTGGACTCGATGATCCTGATGGGTCCCTTCCAACTCAGCATATTCTGTGATTTTATGTGACCCGCAGTCGGAAGCACCAGCCCCGACAGCAATGTTCTCCTGCAGTAGGATAAGCTCCAAAGACCCATTTTCCACAGCTCAGTTCTTGCAGAAGCTAATTTCTTTCTCCTTCTTCCCGAAATTCCGGTGCAAGATCCACCGCACGTTCCCATTAGGCCAACAGGGCTGGTGTTCCTTTCCTCAAGTGTACAGGACAACATGTAAACATATGACAGTGTCAAAGCAAGGAAGGTTTTTATTTACCTGCTGGTTTTAAAAACAGTTCTTTAAAAACTGACCGTTGTCTTCCTTGCCAGTTAGGTGACCCATTAAATACTGGGCGTGTCCTCACCCACAGCTGGGTTATAGTGCACTCACCCGGGGCACAGGGGGGACAGAGCATTGCACAAGGACGTGGTGGGGCATTCCCCTACAAGCTACTCAGGAGCCAACCTTGGACAGCACATGACAAAGACAGATGTCTGGATCAAGGAAGAGCGACAAAAAAACGTAAGGACTGTGAGAAACAGAAGCAGGAGAGGGTAGAACAGAGCTGGCTGGCTGCTAACGGAGCTTCCATCGGGTGGTGTTATCTCTCAGGGGTAGCTGCGGCCTCCACAAGATTCCCTAATCCTGTCAAAAAAAGGTACAACTGCCTTTGAGCATTCCCCTCATGTCAGGGCACGAGATCGCAGCATGCAGATTAATTTCAGGCTTATTCCTTCCTCCAGAATTGTACAAGCAGGGTAAGGTTTGATGTTTGGAAGCGTTTCTATCAACTAATCCATCACACAGCTGGAACAGAACGCCCACCCAACCCTCACAATCAACACACAGGAGGAAGAACAGTGAAACCCAGAAAGCAAATGTTCTAGACAAGGTGCTAATTTTTAATATTTAAGGTATTCAGTTTAAAATTTGAACTGCAAACAATTTAAAAATGCACAGGGTTTTTAGAAGAACAGATCTGCATTTTCACAGGTTTTTTTCTAAACCCGGGTCTGCAGTAGGGTTTGTTCTCTCCTGCTGCTTGTTCCCTGCCTGGAGTCACACTGGCTGCTGAAATGGGATTTGACAATGTCGTAACAAACAAATTATGGAAACCTCCAGGGCAAAGTAAGCAGTCAGTACAGTTCTCCCCAACGTTTAATGATGCTCTGTACTTGCAATTCAACTGTATTCAGTTACGAGCAACTCCTGAAAACAAGAGAGCAGGACAGGAGCACACAGCACTTCAGGCAATACCCTACACTGGGAGTTCAGGCATAATGCTGGGAATATGGAATTCCTCAGGTAAATTACTGCTGCACACCACCTTTAGCAGGCCACACAGTAAGTCACCACAGCACCTGCATCCATGCCAAACCTGCAGCATCCAAGAGCTCAGGAACTAGCCAGCACCCTACTGCAGGCAGGCAGCCAGGCCAGCAACCAAGCCACAAGGAATCTCATTAAGAATTTTGGCAAGCCTCGGCTACATGAGAAAAATGCTTCATTCAGCAGAGAATGTCTAAGTTCCTCCCTGCAGTATACCCCCAGATTCCCAGTGTCCCACTGTTTTTTTAACCTGGCAAGTCCAGAGAACTGCATTCCTCAGCAACTTTACCCTAAGCATATCTGTTCTTGGTTCTGCAATATTAATGTTCCCTCCTTGCAGACTGACTGAAACTTGCTTGTTATTTATTTATTTATTTGAAATATAAACACAGACATTTGGAATTTTGGATGAGTTTTGCCTTTAACAGATAAAACAGTGGATCAAATTGAAATAATCAAGGCAACAATAAGAAAAAATGTACAACTACTTGAAGGTTTTCTGTTTGAACAAGGCATGGAAACCTGAGTCCTGCCTGACCATTCCTCATCTTTAACTGTTCACTATCCATTTGTGCTCTCTGAAGAGCACAGTTAAAACATTCCAACTCTCAGACCATTAAGCAAAAATAAAATCAAATCCTTACCCTCTATTAAAACAGACAACTAGGAAAAAAATAGAACTGTTTATTAAATAAAACCCCTAGTTTTAAAAAATATCAAGAATATTAGTTTTCCATTTGGAGCAATTAAAATAACCCATGGAGGGAATATATCACCACTGGCCAACTGCTTTATGTCCTGTAAGGAATCCCTTGCTCTCCATCCCTCTGTCCTGAGGAATCACCTATCTGAAGTCTGCCAGCTCTGCCTCGTATTGTCTTGTGCTTGTTTAAAAAGAACAGATGCCATCGGGTCACCTGGAGGAGCTGCGCTCTTTGCTCACACAGTCGTCCTGGGTGGTGGTGTCCCCGTTCCCCATCATGCTGCACGTCCTCCGCTTTTTCCTCCGGTGCATCATCCCCTCTGTCTCGGAGCCAGAGTCACACTGAGGAGTGGAAAGATGAAACCACAATTCAGAGGAGCCTCCTGAGCTGTTTGTGCTGCAGAATTCACACCTGGAGCTGCCTCAGCAACCCCGAATAACCCACGTCCAAAGAACGTGCTATTTGAGGTTGGACACATGAAACAAAATTCAAATTAAGCGCTTAAAAATCAGGACCAGGAATGTTCTTAGATTTCATCACTGACTAAAGGTGACTGGGGCAAGACAATGTGAACGTGTTCCTTTTGGATCCTTGAAGGATCTCATCTTCCAAGAGCAGACTCAGTGCCTCCTGATGGATTTAGGTGCCTAGAAGAGTCCCGTGTCATAACTGATCTGTTTTGGATTTTGTTCCTCCTCCCCATTTTTAGAACATTCATTTTGCAGCCATTTTACAAAGCATGGCTTAGCTAAATGAGTGACAGATTCACATGTAATATAGACATAGATCAAACAAACCAAATCCATTTAGCAATGCAGAGAGGCTTCAGCAAACAGAACCTGCTAAGACCACAGGCTCCTCCACCATGTAGATTTGCTTAGCTGCTTTCCATTAATTTCCTCCATAAGACAGGAAAATTAGGATTAGGACACATGATCAGCTATGGAAAAAGCAGTATAATTTCAGAATATGGATCACTTACTGCAGTAAAAAGCATTACCTCTGAATCAGAGTCTGAGGAGCTGGAACTTGAGGAACTGGAAGAATCGCTCGAACTGTCGGAAGCAATACCAGTAGACTCCTGCAGGTCAACTGAATCAGCCAAGGCTGCCAAGTCAGGATGTTCCTGTTTTAGGATCCTAAACACAGTTGAAATTTCAGGGTTAGCCTTTGAACTGTAACACTGAGTGCAAATGGGTATTTTTAGGTTTTGTTTTAAATAGAGAACATGAAAGGAAAGCCACTAAACCTCTCACCTGTACCATTTCCGTGACAGTTTGGGTCTCCCTCTCACCGTCTTGTGCCACACCACGGGGAAGTTGGTACAGCTGGCAAAGTTTTGTGTGATGGCAATAGTCGTGTCAAGGTTGAGAACGACGTGCCACCAGCCACCTAAAACACAACACCAATGACCACTGCTGGCTACATGGCAGACAGTAAGTTCAAGAACACTTTTCCCATAGCGCAGGTGGAAACTGGACGTTATTTCCCCCCACCCAGGCGAGTTTGCCACCACGTCATCTTTCCTCAGGCTGATTTCAGCTCTCACTCCAGTGCTTGACAGGTTTTGTTACAGAAGGCTGCTCCACACTCTGACCAAATTACCAAGCTCACAAAAAGATCTGACTTGACAGCAACACACTGGCTACTGATGGTTTATTTAACAGCAGGAGCCATTGTAACTCAGACAGCACAGAGGCCCTTTCTGTCCAGCTGGAGAGCACTTTCCACGCTGATTTTGTAAGGTTCTTATGACTACAGACTAACCTTTCATTTAAAAATAGATGCAAAATTGGTTCCCCACACAGGATAAAAATAGACAGTGAAGTTCTTACAACCCACTTATAACCTCATAAAAGACTAAGGGAACAGTTTAATGGAACCCGACAGCTACAAACTCTTAACAGAAGGTACACTGAGGAGTCACTAATAAGTGCCAAGACAATCACAAGGCACTCTTCACACATGAAGTCAGCTGTATGCTGGAGACAAGCAATGTGGACACAAGCTATGGGCTGTGCTGCATTAAAATGATGCAAGATTCAGAGGTCAGAATTTGGCACTGAATTCACATGTTCATCCACCACCACCTCACCCCCCAGTTACAATGGGCACAGCCACTCAAAGAGAAGGGCATCTTTAGCAGAGCTTTCTTTAGCTTTTGATTTCAAATGCAAGATGAAACATAACCACAGAGAGGTGGGTGGAAGGTGTCAGTGCCTTTAAGTAGCTCATTTCCCACAGCTAAGAAAAATTCATATGCAGTCAAGCTAACCAGGCTACAAAATCCAGTCATGAATTTGCTACAGCGTGTATGAATTCAAACATTTTTGTCTAACAGTTATTAGTACTCAAATACCTCTATGTTATGCCCAGACAGTTTCCTGTTACTGCAATTTAGGATCACATTGTTGTGATGTTGCCACTCAAGTCCCCCTTGCTTTGTCACCTGCACCACATGCAATACCATGCTACAGGCCATGCATGTTTTGGGATATTCAGAAAATAACTGGATAGTCTCAAAACAAGCATTACACTATGTATCCCTTTTGAAAGAGCTCAGGAGAGTTTATTTGTAAGAGATGGGCTGTATAAGAAAGCTGAAATACTCTCTTCACCTCTATAACACATGAATATATTAAAAATACGCTTTTCTCTCCCAGATTTCCCTGCTGGAGAGATCTGAACATACCTGGCACAAAGACTGTCTCTCCTGGTTTCTGTAAGACTTCCAGGGGTTTGAATTCAGGGGGCCAGGTGGGAAGCTGTGTCCGAGGATAGATGACGTTGAACCAAGTGATTGCCTCGTCCTGCTGGTTCCCTCCCTCTTCTCGAGTCACTTTGATCAGCTCTCTGGGAGTGCTGGTTGGGAACAGGCACCAACGCTTATGTCCCTGCACTAAGGCATTCCATGCACTGGTTCCCAAGGGATCAATGTGAATTCCTGTTCCAGATCGAGGTGGGCCCATCACAAACCATCTGCATGGGAACAAAAAAATAACTCCTTTAGTCACAGAGCAAGCAAGTCACTCCCTTCCTTCACATTAGACAGAGATTTTCCTTGCACATTCAGTTAGAAATCAAAATAGTTGCAATTCTTTCCTTTACATTCCTGATTTTGTTAGATTCACACTACAGCAAAAACATACCACGGGAGTTTAACCCAAAAACCAACCTGAATGACTGCGGGACAAGAAAGTGAAGATAGCTTTTTACATATCATAGCTGTGTTTTGTTTTAAACTGTTCTTCAGTAAAATATATCGTGATTCCAAGGTTTATGAATGCTGTTAGGTCACAACAGCCTGTGTTAGGGTCTAGGCAGGGGGATTCTCCTACAGTTTTCTAAAATTTGCTGCTCAAGCAGATCCAGAACTGCAGAACAATGAGGAACAAAAGGCAACACAAGGAACAGAACAAGTTACGCAACCCCGGCCTCTTTCTGTGCCTTCTGCTCACAACAGGCTTTTCATTCCAACATTTAACTACATGGGGCTTGTTCTCCAGTGACCATTCAGGATTTGAGGGGTATGTTTCCATTCCCCACTTTTAAGATTTATTTCTCCCAACAGCAAACTTTATCCACTCTATGTGTTCAACTGCAGCAGCACCTTCAGCTGCTCATTTCCCCTTAACAGTAAGCAGTAAGATGTACTCCAGAAAAAGCACTGTGAGATGTCTCAACACCAGGCAACAACACAAAAAACTGGCAATAAATGCTTGATTGGAAGCAGGGAGTACAGAAATCAGAGCAACAAGATCCCTCCATGGTGTGGCTGACAGGCAGGTGATGCCCAACAACAGGAGTGCAGAGGTTCAGAAAATATTGGAATTCAGCAAGTTCTCCATCTCCCCTTTCCAGCGCAGGTGTAAATCAACCTGGTCTTCAAGTATCATTTGCCAGCACCAATTGTAGGACCGTAAGTTTGACTATCAAGCTGCTTTTTAACTTCTTCACAAAGGAGCTGTAAATAAGGTGTTCATAATTTCTATTGTCAGTTCACTCTTTAGATTCACATTAGCCTTGGAAAGCGGGTTAAACTAGAAGCAGAACAGTCAAGGCTTTCACTAGGAAGACAGAAGACATTAAACTCATGGAGATCTGACTGGCACAGACAGATGCACTGTTCAATACCAGTTTTCTGACAATAACCTGAATCTACACACGCAGGTTTAAAAACCCTTATTTAGCAACACTGTCATTTACCAGCATCTTCCTCCAGGCAATTAACTTACAATGAACAAAACCCAATTTGCCACAAGACAAATCAAAATTTACCGATAAAAACTTCTCAACTCCTAAATTCAATCTGAAAGCAAACCCCAACCCCCCTCCCCAAACTAAAAGAGCTGCTTCAGCAAATGGCTTCCAAAAATTACTGTCTTTAACTTAGAGAGGAACAGCACCAATAAAAATGCTCTGAACAGCACCAATTCTTCCTTTAAGGTCTACACACTGTCACACAGCTCTCGATCCAGAGGCCAACCTGTACAGGTCATATCCTCATCATATGATTTGCACCATTTCCTGTCAGATTTTCAATTATGCTCTGAAAGTTCTGGACACTCTTCATCCATTTCTGTACCCAGATGAACCCTCTAATTCCAGGAGGCATCAGTGAGCTCTCATGCACCACTCATCTCTCAAAAACACATTAACAGCCTGAAACAAACCCACATTTTCCTGAACAAAGTACAAGAAATGTGAACACCAAAGAGACTCAGCATGTGCTTGTAGGTGGGGAGGGTGTGGGGGAGAGAGACATCAATATAAATGAGTCACAACCAGATTATCTTGTTTACCTGTAACTTGGATAAATGATTCCCAGGTCTCTAAGTGTATTCAGCTTCTACTACAGACTACACCTGCTGTGCTTTTGTGTTCAATCACAGTTGTGTGTTTTTAGAAAAGCATTATAAAAAGCATCTGCTACAACACTGTAAAAACACCCACTTCAGTGATCTTAAATGGAATTAAGTTCCTGCTTCACTACTGCAAAAGCATAACTGGACTAGAGACACGTGAGAGAGTGCAGAAGTATCATTATTCATGACTTGTTCTGTTTTATTTAAATAAACCACATCACAGCCTCATGTCACTCAGAGGGCAAAAGGCATTGTCTGACAATTATAATGTCACTGTAAAGACTTTAATTACTTGGGAGGGTTCAGCTCATGCTCATACTGCTATGAAGTGTTGCATTAACATAGAGAGAAATTGCTTTTATATCTAACACCCAAAATACAAGGTTGTTGCATTTGAATTCATGAATGAAGAGTCCTTTCAATCCTTTTCCAGTCTGAAGAAAAAACAGAGTTGAAAAGACTACATAGATGTAAAATATTGTTCTCTCTCAAAATCATCTGAAGGAGAGCTAAGAACTACTCCCTACACTAGATCCTAATCTATCTTAAGATCTTTACCTTAAAAGGACTGACTCATAATTAAACAAAATTCCACACTGTACGTAAGCCACTGGTGCAAAACCCAGGAGCCAGTCCTGAGGTACTTAAAATTTGAGAGCCAGAAGGCACACAGAGCAAGAAATCAATCTTCATATCATTCAGTAACTATGTAAATTTTAAAATATCTAAGAAGTGATGTAAAGTGACTTAACAGGAAGAAAAGGAAAAAAACACCATAAACTTGTAGCAGCTCTGGTGGGAGAAGGAGAATTTGTTACACACAAATCTCTCCCTCTGGATTGCAGATGTACATTCATTTTAAGAGACAACATAAAGCTGCGATTTTTTTTTTTTAAATGTGAGACAATCACAGCTATTTGGGAACAGCCAATGAGGTGAGAAATACCCCTTTTGTCTTGCTGTCCCAGCACTGTACCTGTAAGGTGGCCGCCGTTTCTCCCCTGCATATTGAAAGAGATCATCCGTGAAGAATTTGGGTACTTTGTAGTCCTCCAGGAGTTTCCTGCGCTTGGGGTGCTCCCCATAACTGCTGTCAAAGATGTACAGGGGGCTGTCGTCACGTGTGGTTTCCATGTACTCGATGTAGTACTTCATCTTCATCTTCACAGAGTAACCGTCATTGTCCTCCCCACACTTGAACTTCTGGTTCCTGTACTTGCGTTTCAGCCGCTCCAGCGTCCACTTCTCCTGGGCAGACCAGCCCACCTGGGCGTTCAGCAACACCACGGGCTTGTAAGGCTTTTCATAGCGCTCAACAAACTCCTCCACCGTCAGCTGGAGCGCATCTGCCCTCTCCACGTTATCCTGTGAGACCGGGGAGGGAAGCAGCACAGATATGAGGACAGGCTGACGTCCTGGGACCGAGCTTCCCTGTGGGGGAGCTTCACACACCGCGAAGGGACGGAGCTGCCTACGTGTTATTTTAAGCTCCCCGAGGCTGCAGCCCTGTTCCTCCTGGCCCGTTCCCCGCACGCAGCAGTGACACGGGCAGCCCGAAGCCTTTGGCACTGCTCCCCGCCGAGGCCACGCTGCCCTTTCGGCTGACACATCCCCTGCCGCATTCCACCCCCTGGGGACACCGGGAAGGACTCTCGGGAATTACACGGGTGCCGGTCCAATCCCGGCGGGCTCGCACCTCCCCGCACCCCTCGCCACGTGGAGGGATGAAAAAATGTGGATGCTGCTTGTCCTTCCCCTCCCCGAACCTCTCCCTCCCAGCGGAGAGCCCCGCCAGCTCTGGGGCAACCCCGGCCTCAGGAAGGGGCCCCTTCATTCAGACATCCCCTTCAGGCATCCCCAATCCCTTCATTCCCCCTTCCACACCCTTCCCCTCTGACCCTCGTTCCTCTCAGGCCACCCCAGTCCCCCTCAGGAAGGTCATTTTCCCTTCCAGTTCCTGCAGGACCTCCCTATTCCCCTCAGGACTCCTCCCAGTCCCCTCACTCGTGTCCCCCCAAGTCCCTCAGTCCCCCTCCGTTTCCCTCAGGAACCTCCAGTCGTACCCCGTACCCCATTCTCCCCCATCCCATTCCCACCGCTCTCTCTCCCCTCAGACCTTGCAGGCGGCGGGGCTCAGCGGGAAGGTCTCGCAGTAGTTGTGGCGGGTCCAGTCCAGCGAGTCCTTCAGCTCCGGGCGAGCGCTGCGCTTCGCCTCGCGGATCCGCTTCTTACTCTTGTGGTTCATGACGGCGGCGGTGCCGGGAGCCGTCACCGCCCGCCGTCACCTTCCCCGGACCCCGATCCCAGTCCCAGCCCCGATCCCGGTCCCGATCCCGATCCCGATCCCAGCCCCGCTCCGGCCGCACCTTCCAGAAATTTCACCCGGTGCCGCCGCTGTGGCCGCGGCCCCGCCCCCGCCGCGCTCCCATTGGCTGGTTGTGCCGCGGTTTCCGCCACGCCCCGGCGCTGATTGGCCGGGCCCGGGGAAGCGGTGCCCCCGCGCCGCCATGTAGAGGAAGGGCAGCGCGGAGGGAGCGCGGGCGCCCTTGGCGGCCCCGGGGATGCCCGTCTGCCGCCGCTCGCCGTCCTTCGGCGCGCCCACGCTCCGCGCTTGCCGCTCTGCTGACAGCGGCGAGCAGGCCGCGCGTCACCCGGCGTCCTCCGCTCTCCCGGCCGACCCGCGGAGGTGCCGGCAGTGCCGCGGCGGGGCGGGCGAGCGGGCGCGGCCCGCTGTGACGGTCGCCATCGGCGCCCGCGGCGGTGCTCTGCGTGACGTCATTGCGGCAGGAGGCGTCGATTGGCCGGCGCGGCCCGGCGCCCATACGTAGCCGCCCGCCATTGGTTGAATGGCGGAGCCGCGGCAGCGCGCGCGGCGGTACCGCTTCCAGGAGGGTCCGGCGGCGCTGGCCGTGCGCGTGCCCGAGGTACCGGGGACAGCGGGGATCCCCGGGACTCCAGGGATCCCCGGGACTCCAGGGATCCCCGGGACACCAGGGATCCCCGGGACACCAGGGATCCCCGGGACACCAGGGATCCCCGGGACACCGGCCCACCCCCCCGCCCCATGTGTTGCAGGTGCTGGACTCGCAGTACGGGCTGTACGCGTGGCCCAGCGCCGTGGTCCTGGCGCAGTACGTGTGGGCGCACCGGCGGAGCCTGCCCGGCAGGCGAGTGCTGGAGGTACGGCCCTGCCCGCACCCCCGACACCCTCGCGGGTGCCCGCGGGCCCAGCCCCACGAATGTGCCGTGGTTGCAGATCGGAGCCGGTGTGAGCCTGCCGGGCGTGGTGGCCGCCCGGTGCGGCGCGCAGGTGACCCTGTCGGACAGCGAGGAGCTGCCCCGCTGCCTGCAGAGCTGCCGCCGCAGCTGCCTCAGCAACCGCCTGACACACGTGCCCGTCATCGGGCTCACCTGGGGCCGCGTATCGCCGGAACTGCTCTCTCTCGCTTCTGTAGACATTATTTTAGGCTCAGATGTCTTTTTTGACCCCAAAGGTATGTTAATGCTCTCTCCAGAATCTTTGGTTTGTGACAAGCGGCGAGGAGGTGGTGGTCAAGTGGTGCTGGGAACGCTGTGAGGGATCAGTTGACAATGTGCTACTAACCTTGTTATTCTAGTTCTGAGCTGTCAGAAATACAACCGAGGGGGAACAGAAAATGGAGTAATAACTAAGTGCTTCAGGCCCCGTTTCTCAGTTCTCCCATGCAGATGTAATCTGCTTGTTTAGATTTTTACTTCCCATTTCACAGAACCAGGGAGATTTCTCTATACTTGGGATCCAAAGACTAACCCAGACTGCTTTATCTTTCCAAACTGCACAGACTTTGAAGATATTTTAACTACAATTTACTTCTTGCTGGAGAAGAATCCACATGCTCAATTCTGGACTACTTATCAAGTCCGAAGGTAAAATCTTTTCCATATTTAGGACTCAAACCTTAATTCCTGTCTCTGCTTTTGACAAGTGTTAACTTCTCAGAAGCTCCACTGCTCTGACTCAGAAAAGCTCCTTATTGTGCATCAGGCTGCTATTAGCCCAGTAAATCCTGGGGGTATCAGGCAAAAGCAGCCAAACCTGAAAGTAATCCAAAAAGCCTCAATTTGCTGTTGCTTAGAAAACCCTTACAAACCCATCTGTGCTATACTGAAGTTTGGTGACAGCCTGTGAGTTACTACACCACTTACAACCTTGGGTTACATTTTCACACACTGTATATCCTCTCCTCAGTGCTGACTGGTCTATCGAGGCTCTGCTCTGCAAATGGAACCTGAGGAGCATCCACGTTCCCCTACACTCCTTCGGTGCAGACAAGGAGCACTTGGCCAGCTCATCTCTCCCAGGAAGGCACACAATCGAAATGATGATCATCTCACTGGCACAGTCAGAGGGCACTTAAGTTTATTCCACTTTAGGTTTCAGTACAAGGTGATACTCAGCTTTTCTGATCTGCAGAAAACAGTCCTGTTTACAGCAAACCTCGTGTATATTTCTGGGAAGCAGTTAATTCTTAAAACATGCATTGTAAAAATAAAGCTGTTTGTTTTCTTCCAGCTATGGCTTATGAGAAATTTTTGCTCTTCCCCAAAGCCCATGAAATAGTTCAGAGACTCAATTCCATCGTGCCAAGCCACTACACAACACAGCTTAACCTGGAAATCCACAAGATCCAACCTAAATCCACAAATTCAGCAATAGAAAGGTAACTGCACTCTTTCAAAATAAAAAATAGCCCCATAAAATCAGTTTCCCAGGACTGAGAATCCTTCCCAAAGATCCACATAACAAAAGCCAGCCCCTTTGTTTGTAAATGAGTGTGTGTAGAGTGTGCTAACCTGGAACATACAAACTCCCCAGTTTGTAGAAAAGTACTTTTAATCCTCAACAAAGCCATATTGCCAGTGTTCAGATGTTTCCATTCCCATTTAACATACATGCATAAAATTAACAAGGCATTACAATGACCCTGGACACAGGATGGTTGAAGTTACAATTCATTTGGTACCAAATCAAGAAAAGTCATCACTGTAAGATCAGCCCCCATCAAGCAGCAGCCTGGGCAAGCACACAGCAATGCAATTAGTACTGCTCAGTGTGGACCTTCCATAACACCCCAGGACCTGGCTGGGTGAGTGTTCACAGCCTGGTGTGCAACACTTGCCACACAGCATTGGGTTAGTCACAATACTAATTAAGTTTGCCCACAGTAATTCAAAAGCAACCCCGGTGGATAAAATTTATAAGCAGTAGAATGCATTCAGTTACTATATAGAAGTTAAACATAGACAGTATAACTGCAGAAATCTTTTCAAGCTAAAAATAAGCTGACCCAAGACATTAAGTTGAGAAAAGTTAACACAGAAAAATGTTTAATATTGACTACAGAGACAGTGGGTATAGTACAGAATGTCTTAAGCAAAAAAGATACACCAATCAGTACTTACAAAGGAATGAACCATTTCTTTTCTTAACATTACATTTCTCATATGTAAGTTCATACATGTAGGTTGGTAAGTGTTACCATTCTGGAAATTATAAGGTGTGTATATCATCAGCTAGATGTGCTCACTGTATGCTCCATATTTTTTACGCAAGGCCCGGGTGACTGGAAGTGCAGTTGTCAGGCATTTTAATTAACTGGACAGCCATTTGTTTCTGCACGACAAGGCATCGTTACACAGGAGCAATCAGGAGACAACAGGAAACAGCCAAGCACTCTGCACTGCAACACGCCACCTTAACAGCTAACCAGCATTACTCAACTGCTACACAACTGCGCCTAGTGCACAAAAATACATAAGAGAAGAGATTAGAATTGAGTCTGATAAAACAATCCTTTCAAATATCAACTGTCACCTGAAAAGATTTCTACCAATTTTGAATTTGAAGATACTATTTTAATGCAAAGTTGTTTTTTCTTAAAAAAAGAAAAAAAAAAGCATTTACAGTAAGTTTCAAATTGAAGTTCTGCAGAATTTTATTTAAGGAATGAAAACAAAATTTAGAATACTTTCTGACAGTTAGCTACTCGGCATATAATAGCTGCATGATTCCTCAGTATGAAACTGGAGGCAGCAAGTTACCATCAGTTTTAATTTCCAATAGAAGTCAGCACTATATAAACAAAAATGAAGTTTTACCTCAAATATCCAAGCCAATAATGAAATCGGTAGTCGTTCACTTCACTAAATTACAAGAAATTTGAATAACAGCAACAAAATGGCACATAAAAATGTAAAATCTGCCACTTGAGGCGCAACTTAAACAAGTAAAAAGTTAGACAAAATGTTACAAAATAACCTTTTCAACAGCTGGTTGCTCGGCCAGGGTCTCTCCAATGGGCTGAAGACTCAAGCGATCTTTTCCCCCCAAAGGCGTCCTTTATGTGGGTTCTCATTTAGCTGAAGCATCTAGGTTTGAAGAAAAAAAAGTTCAGCCAGGTTTCTACCTTGTCTGGTTTGGGTGTGGATGACTTCAGGGATACTTCTAGTTGTGTTTCAACTGGCTTTGCCTAAGTTAATTAAGTTTTAGGAATTTCCAGTGTTCCACCTCCCCCCCTTGTGTCGCTTTACTTCAGAGGCCAAATGTAAGGTTCTGTCAGAGTATTTAGTTACAAAGGAGAACAAGCAGCAGGCTGTAGATCAAGCCACCATTAACTTCAATTCAGCCTGTTCAACAATCAATTATTAAAAGTTGTATAAAAGTTAACAAAGCTATTACTTCTTCATAAAGACTTAACTAAAAACTAAGTAGCATTCAAAACAGAAAACGTGACTAATTTTGCTACAGTTATCTAACTCCAGAGCTAGCTTAGGCCCTTTCCTTTTAAAAAACAGGACCAAACAGTTTGAAGGGTTAAAGACACACTATCCTTTCCCCACCCGGTGTATCCTTAGATGCCTCTTCCAAGATGTCGACTTGAGGAAAAACTAGTTTCCGTGGTTTTCTCGTTGCCAAGGAATTTGCCCCTTTTCTAGGACACTTATTACCTCCAGTCAGTACAACGGCCACTGAACAGATCTTCCGTTCTAAAAGGATAGTGTATCTTTAACAGTGTAAGACAAACCTGCTCCAACACACGCCCACAGAAACTGGTCCCTGGAGGATCAGCCAAATCAGTTAAAATCTGCAATACTGGCCAATATTCTTTTAGCAAACAGGAGACCGCAGCTTTAAAGGGGAAAATGCAGATGTTGGATAAATACAGTAAGAAATAGTCATTTTCATCATAGGTTGCGTCTCATACAATATTTTAATAAAACCAAGGCATTAATTTCGCAATAAAACATTTTCTCTGTAAAAAAAAAAAAAATTTCCGTAGAAAACCCTTCAGTAACAATTTCCCTAAACCAATAACCAAAAAGCACTGTTCAAGAAAAAAAAAACCAAAACCAACAACTAACAGTGTGCCCCGTTAGGATTCACTTGGTTCAGGCTATTAATGCTCTAAGAACTACCCAACACCCCACCTAAGTGCTCTAATAAAGTAACATGCAACATGTGCTGATCCCGAGGTACGTTACCATGTTCCTAAGAGGATACAGCTCCTTCTTCTTCCGGAGACTTGGGAGGGCTCTTAGACCTGGATCTAGAGTTGGATTCCCTCTTTGAAGCAGGGGGAGGGCTTCTAGATCTGGACCGGGATCTTGACCTGGACCGGGATCTGGAGACAGACGAGGACTTTGACTTGGATCTCCTGGCAGACCTGGACTTGGAGGTGGAGCGAGATCGAGAGCGTGTGCGAGACCGGGATTTGGATCGGCTGTAGCGGGACCGACTGCGGGATCTAGAACGGCTCCTGCTTCTAGATCGGCTGCGACGGCGTCTTCTAGGGCTAAAACATACCAGGAAGGGGAAGGAAAAAAAAAAAAAAGGGCACGTTAAAAGTTGCTCACGGGCGGCGCAGATTCCAGCGAGTGCTGCGGGACAGGGAGGGCGGGACAGGACGCACGTGGGCAAGAAAACGAGCGTTACGAGGGCGCCATTGTTCAGAGCGAGTGGCCGGGGGCTAAATTTACTAGAGGGCAAAAACATTTCACTCCGAGGCGACCACACGTGCCTTCGCTACTAAAACCCTACTCCCCCCGCCCAACCCCGCCGCGAAACTCACAAGGAGAAGAATGCAGAATCACAGAAGCGGTGAGGTAGCCAGGGACCACAGTGGGTCATCTGGTCTATACTCCCTGCTTAAGCAGGGTCATCCCGGAGCACATGATTATGTCACGTACTCAGCTGCCCGAGCATCCCCAATGCGGGACACTCCACCACCTCTCTAAGCAGGCAGTACACAACCACGCGGCCCCCGCTACGCCCGCCGGGACCTAAGCCTCTCGTCCGCCGATCTACCGCCGTAAGTTCGCTGCTCACCTGCGGCTGCGGCGGCCGTACCCGCTGCTGCTGTACCGGCGGGGCGGCGGCCCGCGGCGGCTGTGGTGCGAGTCGGGCGGGCGGCCGTAGCGGGCCATCTGCACGCGGAGCTCCCGCCCGTCCAGCACCGCCCCGTCCATCGCGTCCATCGCGTCCTCCGCGTCCCGCTTGTCGTGGAAGCGCACGAAGGCGAAGCCGCGGCTCTCCTTGGTGTAGCGGTCCCGCGGGATGTAGACGTCGCCCACCCGGCCGTACTTCTCGAAGACCCTCCGCAGGGTGTCCGGGGAGGTGCGGTAGGTCAGGTTGTCCACCTTGAGGGACGTCATGCCCTCCACGTCGGGCGGCGGGCGGCCGTAACTCATGGCGGGCTGGAGCCCCTGAGGGGCGGCGGCGGCCGACGAGAATAAACCTGAGGGCGATGAGGGGGGTCAGCAGCCGGCGCGGCCCTGAGGGCGACGCGCCTCACGCCGCGGGGCGGGCGCCGAGGCGGCGGCGCGGCGGAGCCCAGAAACGAGGAGAACCGCAGCGCATAGGGAGAAGCCGCAGGGCCCGCAGGGTGCAGCACCCACCTCAGGGTCCGAGGGGCGGCCCGAGGCCGGAGCAAAGTGCCAGGAGCGGCCGCCCCGTCCCGTCCCGCCGCGGCGAGGAAATGAGGGGGAACCGCCCGCGCGCGCGGCTTAACGCCACAAAATGGCCGGCGGAGCCCCGGAAGGGAAACGCGGAGCCGCCCCGCCCGCGGCACCGCCGCCACGACCCCCGAGTCCTTTTTCCCTCTTTTCCCCGAAGTGGTCCCGCTGGGAGCGCGAGGAATCCGCCCCTAAATTAATAATTCGCCCATGGGTTGGAAAGTGACCGTTAAAACGGCGCCGCCGTGACCCGGAAGGGCTCGGGGGAGGCGGGGAAAATTTTTTTTTTTTTAACAATGTGTGTTGAAAACGGTAAGAAAAACAATAATAAAAAGAAAAGGAAATAAGAGCAGGGCTGTGCGTGTGTGGTGAGGGGGTGGAGGGGTGGGAAACCGCCGCAGCGGGAAAAAAAAAAAAGCGATGGTGAAGGGAGTCGGTTGTGGCGCGGGCGGGAGGGGACGGTTTAAAATGGCGGACAGGGAGAGGTGTGAGTGCAGAGTTATGAGGGGCGGTGGCGGGTCGCGGCTCGGCTCCGTGAGGGGAGTCGGGTCCGAGCGCTTGTCCTGGGCTCTGTGAGGGCCCTCCCGGGACGACTGCTGTGGGAGCTCTGTGCCCTTCCTGCTCCCGCTCCGCTGTGCTCTGGTGGCCGCCGTGAGGGACCGGGCGGCCCGGTGCGGGCTCTTCTTCACCTCCTGCCGGCAGCGGTGCCCGGTGAAGCCTCCTCGGTCCCTCCAGCTCTGGATGTGCCTCGATGGATACACAGCCTGTGGGAGCCGAGCGAGGAAACATTAAAATCCTCCCTACACCAGCCTGCTCTGCAAGCTTGTGCTGTGAGAGCGTGTGCTGGAATTGGAGCAAAGGACAAAACTTGCACACCCCTTGTGTAAAGATGACAAGCAGTTTCCCAGAGTTTTGCCCTGGGAATTCTGTGAAAACTGTTCCCCTGCCTCAAAAGCTGTTGCTGTGTCACTTCAGGGACTAAATAAAATGCCCAAACCCCGTGTATGAACTATGAATACCTAGTTCTGATCGCACAGCAGCGTTAAAAGTTTCTAGCCATGTGTTTCATGATGCTATGTTAAAAAAAGAATAAAGAAATAAGACGGTTCTGCTGATTTGTTCAGTCACAGTATCAATGTGAGAAAATAATTTCAGTATTTATTAGAAGTTAAAGTCTTAGTCTTAGTGTAACTGTGTTTAATATTTCTTTTTTGCACTGAAGAAGTATAAAAGTAAGCAGTGACATTGATACAGAACCAGAAGCAACTGTTTCCTGCTAAAATGACTTTAAAAAATCAAATAAACTAGTTCTGGTTTCACATTTTGTATTGCTTCATGCTTGTTCCTTTTTTTTTTCCCAGAGACTTCTGATTAAAAACTTTTTGATTCATCTGCTGAAACCCTTTTTCAAATGCGAAATTTGAAGTTTACAGTAATTTCCCTATAATGACAGCGTGAGTTTCCTGTGTCCCTTTCTCCCAGTTCTTGTCCCCCACGGGCACTGCTGAGCCAGGGACAGCTCCTTGTCCACCAGGACCCCCAGTTCCATCTCTACAGAGCTGCTTTTCCAGCTGGTCAGCCCCAGTCTGTGCTGGAGCCTGGGGTTATTCCTTCCCAGGGGCAGGACCCTGAACTTCAAACAGTTCTTCTCTGCCCACCTTTCCCACCTGTCAAGATGCCCCCATTTCAAATTTTAAAGTTTAAAGCTCTCCCAGTGAGCCCTGCTAACTCCTGGGCTAAGATCCCTTTTCCCCTTTGAGATCCCTGTTTGTTTAAACTTTTTACTGCAGAGAGCAGAGGTAAAATGTGGTGACTTGTCATTTACTTCAATCAATTCTGCATTTCCCCCCCAGTCTTTTTGGTCAGCATTAAAGTGTAGCTGATTTAGCTGAATGCTCCAATCCTGACCTTGGGGCCCAACAGAACGGACAGGAGATGTTAAGAGGAAAAAGCAGCCATTCAGTTAGTCTGATCCTCTGTCAATTTAGCTGATGTGCTAACAGAGATTGTCACAACCTAAAGATCAATTGATCTTAAATTTCTTGTTTAGGAATCCTGTGAAGTAAAAGATTAAGGGTATCACTTCCATCCCTGGAATTGTTCAAGGCCCGGTTGGACGGGGCTTGGAGTAACCTGAGATAGTGGAAGGTGTCCCTGCCCCATGGCAGGGGAATGGAACAAGATAGGCTTTAAGGTGCCTTCTGACCCAAACCAGTCTGTGATTCCATGATTCTATAATTCCAGGTAATTGCTAAACCCAAAAGCTTTTCCTTGAGACAAAGCAGGGAAAGATTATGAAGACTCTCTCCTCTCCTGAGTCACCAAGACAAGGAAAGGCAGAAGCAACAGCACCGAGTGTGTGTGTTGGTGGCACTGAGGTACACTGTTTCTCCAAAGTGGGATTCATTTGCCCTTTGGAAATGACTTTGTGTGTTTGGGTTCAGCTAATTAAAGTTTTCTTAAATTAATTTCTAATCCTTTTTTTTTTTAATTTTCCCAGATTTTATTTAGTGGATAGAGATCATAATTCTTTAAAAAAGTAGCACAAATGTTTTTAATTTAAGGACTGGGAGATTTTCACCCTTTTAAGTAGGAAAAAAAAAGTGCTTTCATAAAACTGCATTTCCCATAGTGCACAAGGGCTCTCAGGGCCGGGTCAGCTGATGGAGAGGGTGAAATGTGCCTTATTTCCTGTTCAGGGCATGGAAATGACTCGTGTGTGCGAATGGCTCATCTTTCCTTCGTCAGGTGATTGAAGGGCCGTGGACCAGATTCTGATTTCAACAGTGGCAAGAAGCTGAGCTGATTAACCTGCTCGATATTGGGAAAACTGCTTCGTGTGTGGAAGATGATGTCATGAAATAACACACTGCAGGCAGCTCTGTTAACTTAATGGGAACAGGTAGAGGAAATCTTGGTCTTTACCTTTTGTATTAGACCTTTCTATTTTTTTTTTCCAAGTTACCAATTTTGCCGCACATTATTTAAGTTACTAGATTTCTTAATTAATTGAGGGTTATTTTCTAGCAGCTAAGAAGTAGCCCTAAGTAATCATAATTTTCAAAGCTTTTTTTTTTCTTTTTGCCTTTTTGTTTGTTTGTTTGTTTTTTAAACAGAGGTTAAAAGGAAACTTTTAAAAGAAAAAAAAAGTGTTTCCAGACTGAAGCTGAGGAGTTGGCGAAAAAACACAAAATGTCCACTGAAGGAAAAAAGCTTTTCAACATCATTATTTTGGGAGTCTCGTTTATGTTTATATTCACTGCTTTCCAGACATGTGGAAATATTGCGGTAGGTGTGAATTCCTAAAGGTGCCACATTTCTATTACAGTTATTTATCCTATCTTGTCTTCTGTCTACTCTAATGTTGTTTTCCTTGTGATTTTCTAATGTGCAAGTTGCTGTGGCATTTTGTCTTCCTTTGGTTTAGTGTTAAGTAGATTACCTTGGTTAACCAAATAATTAAGCAGTTTTTTTCTTTAAGATAGCATAGCTACACAACTGTGCCAGAGTGCTTAGAAAACAGAAAATTAATCTTATCAAATGTTTCAACTTTAAAATAGAGTCTGCTTTGACACTTGCAGTATTGAACAATTGAATTACATTGAAACTTCCATAGTCTATATTCCATAATCTGTATAGTCCCTTTCAAAATATTTGCCTTATAGTTTTTATTAACCACACAATTATCAACTGTTTTTTCCTAATCTAACATATTTTTCTGTTCTAACAAACTTGATATTGAGGGGGGGTATGGGGATAACACCTGACAAATAGTCAGACTTGCACAATTGCTAAACTGCCAAGTCACCTTACAGCTTTTTGTGGGTTATTTACTGCTTTAGTATCGTGTATCTCTTTGTCTGCAGAAGCAAAACTGAGCATAACATAATCCAAATTTACTGTTACTACTTAAATTTTTAGACTCCTGCTACTAACAGACACAGCCCTTTAACTTCCTGAGTGTTGACATTGTTTTCAGTATTAGATCTGTGCCTGAAGGCAGTTAGATTTCAACATCCTTCTTGAGCCTGCAGGTCTTTCAGCTCTTCCCTTGCATGGAAGGAGAATCCTTTCTGGGTTCAGACACATAAATGCCCTTCACTACAATATGAATAACTACTTGGGATAGTTTTGGTAAGCATAGAGCAGTGTGATACTGTATGTAAGCACATAAGTACGGCCCAGTGATCTTAGAAAATTCTGTCATGAATTTAGCACCTCACTGAATTGGACTTTGTGATCATGCAATCATGTAGTTTATTGTCATAAAAGTCTTTACAGGTTACATTCAACCAGGTCTTCCTGCCAGTCTGACTAATTACACGGTCTCATGATCACTAAAGCTGATTCAAGGGGAAAAAAAAGGAACAGGGAAATAATGTGAAGCCAGAAAGAATGGAAACTCTTACTAGAAATTCATAGTTAGGTCAAGTTAAGAGTATTTTGAAACTTCTCCTTTCCCCCACACTTATTAAATTAAGATAGTCATACATATCTACCTAAGAGAGGTCTTTAGTGAAACAAAAGTTCTGTAAAGTATTTTAAGGTCTCTGGTGAAATAACAATTTAATAGCGAAGTACTAATTACTGCTTTACACACATAGATGTTTCCCCTGCCAAATATCTCCTGCATCTTTGTTGTGGAGGTGGTGTGAGTTGTAGCTAACATTTTTAATTCTTTTAAGTACTTTGTAGAGCCTGTTAATGATTAATTCTAACATTTGTTACTGACTTCAAACTGATGCAAGTGTTCTCAAGCTATAGCACAGATTCTGACATATTACAATGTATGGTTTTCTCCTCGCAGCAAACAGTTATCACAAACTTAAACAACACCGACTTCCACGGCAGTGGCTACACAAGGTAATTTACACAGATTGTAAATTATTACTTATTACTTTGCTCCTTGCGGGGTGAAGCTGGTTACAGTTTCATCCAGTAGAGATATACTCTCGGGAGATTGGAGTGTTCTACTTACTTCACAATTTAATTGACATACTTAAAGCACTTTAAATAAAACAGGTTTCTCACAGCCCCACTCTGAATTATTTCTAGTTGAACTACATATCTGATTTGCATGTTTTCTTTGTAGGGAAAAAACCCACCATCATCACATTCTCAGCATTTTATCTTAGGAAATGAAGACGTTGGAAGTTTAAAAATGAAAAAAAACCTGCTAACTCAGGCCTTGGTTGTTTGCCCTTGTACACCTCTGTGTGTTTGTGTAGAACAGGAGGTGTGGATCAGCTCCCAGGAAACACTGCAATGTAAATGTGAAAGGAGAAGTCAGAGAGGCAGAAGCAAAGCCACAAAAAGCCATTCTCTTTGTTGCTCTGGCACAGCCAAACTTGCCAGGCACGATCAGGAGCCTTTTGTATGCCAAATTAATTCTGTCATGTAGAAAAACCTGATTGCTGCTTTGAAGGGTTTGCTGTCTTAGTTTAAACTGAAAATACAACTGGCACAAAATATATCTACAGAATTTCTGTGGTGTGTTTGGCAGAAAATGAAAACCTCACTCCTAGACAAATGAGGCTCTGAAACATTCTCCTCTAGAAGTACAGGGTACAAAATACAGTAACTGTTGTTAAGGCAGTTTGACAAATGCATGTTTTAAATTACCAGACATGCTTGCCTGCAAGAGTTTGGGACTCTACTCAGCAATCCAGGATACACTGTGCACTGCTATATTCCCATATGGAGTACAGTGGGTGAAGGGAACAGAAGAAAGGGAGGAAATGTTTGACCATGGGAGTTTTATGGAGTTACTTGACTTGTGTATGTGCTTTACTGGATATTTTGAAATGCACTGATCACTCTTAAATGCAGTGATACCCTATATTTTAAGTACTTAATCATCTTTGTTGTTTATTTATGCAGCATGTCCATTATTTATGGAGTATTATCTGCATCAAATCTTATATCACCTTCAGTGGTTGCAATAGTGGGACCTCAATTCTCCATGGTTGTTAGTGGCATATTTTATAGGTAAGTATTAATTTTGAATTTTTGGCTGCTTCTTTTGAAATATTTCTTTAATTTTTTTTCTCACACCTAGGGCTACTGTGCCATACATGAAATTGTACTGGCTTAGAAAAGCATCTCACAGAGGTACTGTAGATCTGTAACTGCAGAGGACTTCAGCCTACTGAAAACAGCACATTTTTTTCCACAGCACTTCCAGACATTGCTGACTGTGGAGTTCAGGTTGTGGTCTCAGATTAATGACTACATAAAAAAACCTCTATGTGCTTAGTAGAGTAAGATTTTTCATATACAACCTAACCTGTTTTCCAATGCCTCTTAGGAGAGAGTGGTTGATTTAGAAGCAGCTCAGTGAGATACCTGATTGTTGAAGAGCCCTGTCCACTTTAAGTCTGTATTCAATAAACTGCTTTGTTCTGTTCTAGCCTATACATTGCAGTCTTTATCCAACCTACTACATGGGCTTTCTACACTGCTTCTGTTTTTATTGGCATTGCAGCTGCTGGTAAGCACTGTTCTTATTCTGCTATTTTTTATGATATTTGAATATACCTCTAAAATATTTTTATTTCCTGAACAATATATTCTGTCTGTTCCAGTCCTCTGGACAGCGCAGGGAAATTGCTTGACTGTAAATTCTGATGAAAACACCATTGGAAGGAACAGTGGAGTATTTTGGGCACTTCTACAGTTCAGGTAAGGTTTATTTGTTAATCTTTTTTTTTTGTTGTTGTTGTGTACACATTCTACATTTTACATCTTTTTATAAGTTGGAGACTGCATCCAAAAATACTCCACTGGTACTGTGCAGTCAGTGAACTGCTGTTGTGCATTACAGAGCAGTGAATGACAACTGGATATTGGAAGTCTCTGCTCTTGAGGTGCTAAAAAGATCCATTTCTGTTAGGAGAGCATTTGACATCTGTAACAGCAATCTTGTTGATTGTGGAGAGCTGTGTTAATTTGTGTCAGGTTCCTGAGTTCACTAATGAGCCCTAATGGTCCTGAGCAGCCTCACCTGGCACCTCCACCACACCCTTCCCATGGGCTCAGGAGCCCTATTTAAACTCAGCCTTGGGGTTTTGGCTCTTCTGGAGCTGGGATGGAGGAGTGGGGTCTTCAGCTCAGTTATAGCCACGTGTATGCTTTGGTGAGGTTAAAAAGCATTGGTTTGAAACAGGTGAAGTGCTTCTTTATGCAATGGGTGATTAAACTTCTGGAGCTTGCTGCCACAGGAGGGTGTAGAGTTGGATGGTGTCAGCAAGATCAAAAAGCAATCAATCAAATTCATGGGAGAAAAGTCCACAAGTGGTTCCTGAAGAGGGATCCCTTTTACCCCACTGTGATACAGCAGTTCTGGATATTGGGAGGTTACAAGGGGAATGAATTGCAGGAATACTTAGGCTGGTGAGCCTGCACTAGATGACATTGCTAATGCTGCTGTGAGGACAGGATCCTGGATTCTAAAACATCAGCCTGAACCAGTGGCATACTGGTTCTGTTTCTTAAGTTTTCACTTCCAGAATTAACACGAGTACGTTATCAGAGTAGCAATTTCCACAAACCCAACCTTAATCTTACTATAAAAAATGTGCCTCATCTTGGTTGTTCTTTTTGTTTACAGCTTGTTTTTTGGAAACCTCTATATATACTTTGCCTGGCAAGGAAAAACTCACATATCAGGTGAGGACTGCTTGTTTATATGGGAGGCCATCCTTTAAAATATGGTAGCATGAATAAACAGATGAGATGATGATCTAGAAAGTGACACAAAGCTTATACGATAGCAGGCATTTCTTTCCCTCAGTTTATTGTTAGATAGTCTCTTTTTGGAGTATGATTTTGATTCAGTGTTTCTTGGCACTCACAGCCCTTGTACTATGTGTGTTGTTTTCCTGCTGAAATGCACTTTGAGTACCTCCTTTTAGGTTATAGTGTATGAAATCCTTCAGAATGCATGCTGAGAATAAGATTTTCCACAACAGCTACTCTGGGATTTTCCCTGTGCAGGCACACTTAGGCCAAAACACACCTATTTGGGAGGAAGGCTCTTCTGGCAGTATGTTTAATATTATACATACTATCCCATTCTACACTAAGTTCCTTGTGTAGGGTGCCCTTCAATCATATTGGAGATTGATTAACCTATGAAATAAAGGCAAACCATCCCAGTTTGCTTCACT
The DNA here is from genome assembly GCA_035041135.1 of Platyrinchus mystaceus. NCBI lineage: Eukaryota > Metazoa > Chordata > Aves > Passeriformes > Tyrannidae > Platyrinchus > Platyrinchus mystaceus. The sequence goes on from JAWWLV010000046.1 coordinate 7,481,576, forward strand.
GTGCTGGCACAAAGCAGTGAGGGAAGACAGAGGCTGAGATGTGCAGCTGGGCTGAGAAGGGGCTGCTGCTGTCTAAACTGGCAGCATTGCTGGCAGAGGGAATAAAGAACTCTCTCTTCCTTTCTTGGCATAGTTTATGAAGACTAACTTCCTAATAGGATTGTAATTAATACTTTAGTTTTTCCATTTATTATTGTGCTAGACTAGTAAAGAGCAATAACTGGGGTACTGGGGTCTTAATGCTATTAAGAAGCTGGACAGTGGTTGAGACTCAGTGTTTTTAAAGCAAAGATTTCTGGCAACTGTTTAAGCTGGGCATGTGTGGATATTCACTAAGAAAACTGCAGTGGTGAAAACAGAGCAAAGGCTAAGATTTTAATTACCAAAGATGAGCACCTCTTGGAAAACAATGTTCTGTAAACAAAGAAGTTTGATTGTCTTGTTCCATAATGACTGAGAATTTTCCTTATTATAGTCCTAAAGTAAAATATCTACTAGAATGGTCAATTCTTTTAACAAATGAGGATGCTTCTGCTCTAGTCAATCAGGAATAAAATGCTGGCTTTAAAATGATGGTTATTAGGCCTCAGAAATACTACCCTGTTGAGATGAACAGTCCACTTCTTTCTTATGTTAGATCCATCTTTTCAGGTTCTCCTGTAAAGTAGCACAGCAAAGGTTAATTTTACAGGTCATCTTCTACATTCCCCCACCTTTAGCACAAAGGTTTCAGTATTATTGAAAGTATTTGAGACACTTTGAACCTGGAGGCCCTGAAATTCTGTGCATTCTAAATTTCATTGCTCTTGCCAACCACAGAATAGGGCAATTAACTATAAGGCAGTTCTGCTGTTACGTTTTCCTCCATCTTTAAATGTCTTGAGATTCCTCTTTATTGAAAAAATTGATATCAAAAGGTTTAACAGCATTTAGAAATCAATTCTTCCTTTTACTGCCTATATACAAATATTACAGAATGTTCAAGGTGTGAAGCACTTTCTCTTTTTGATCTGTAATCACACACAAGTTATTTTTTGATCCATTTTGCATTTGCCATTAAGCTAAAGAGGAAATAAATACAAGCACAAGCAATATCTTCAGAGTCATATAGTAGTTAAATCACAAGTATTTGCTGTTTCTTGGGTTTTTTCCCCTGCTTAATATTGGTAAATGGGAGTAACTTCTGTATTAAATGTGTCTATGCCAAACAAGTTGGCTGGTGCAGCAGAGCTGGTGCACAGGGCAGCAGTTGCCACCCTGCAGCTGCTGTGGCAGTTACTGAGGTTTTGGTGGCTTTGAGGCCTTTGTAGTTTCCAAACCCACCAGTTCACGGTGCTGATATTTCTGATATTGATAAAGAGATTTTTTGAGAGATCTGAAGGGTTTTAGGTTATGTCCACTCTGAATTATGTAAGTCTTCAAAGATGTGCTTTCTTCTGCTAATAACTGATGCACTTCCTTTAATTGGCTCCTGCTTGGTCATAGCCTTTGCATGGCAGAAAATGCAAGGGATGCTTTAATGCTGATACTTTATTAGCATCATAAAACTGGGACAGGAATTTGCCAGCAGCTGGGTACCTTTTGCTCCATGTTGAAGGTAAGTTAGAAAATGGGGGTGTGTTAAACACTGTAGTGTGTCTGTATTAGTTGTTTGGAGGTAGTTGAATTGGTTTGATTTGCTTTCTGCACATCTGGTTACAACTCTTGTTTGTTTTCCCACAGAGAGCGATCGCAGAACTGTCTTCATTGCTCTGACTGTTATCAGTCTTGTGGGCACAGTTCTGTTCTTTCTGATTAGGAAACAAGAGGACACAAAAGCTCCAGGGGATGAAGATTCTACTAATGAAATCCTGGGGGAGAGCTCGTGAGTGCTTATGGCAATAACATGTTGTCACATCTACTTGTTTGTGCTCCTGCTCTGCTGTGCAGTGACTTCCCCCTCTGTGCTGGAGACAAGAATGTTATCAACCACCTGTAGAATGTACAGATTTATTAGAAAAGTGTCTGTTCTTTTACAAGTGAGAATTATTGTTCTTTAGATGGCATATTCTCAAGGGTGAAGTACTGCACATTAAGTTTTTCCTTTAATAAGTGCGTGCCTTGGGAAAGATACCTTTCACTTCTCAAGTGATTATTATTAAACACTTATCTACCTTTCATAGTCTGTCTTGCCCTCATCAGCCCAGTTTAAAGGCTGGAATAAACAGAAATTAATCCTTTTTTATGGGTTCTTTTACAAACTGGAACATGTTTTTCCTGTCTTCTCTCTATATGCCACCCTAATAAATACACTAAAAATGTCAGGTACATAGACAGATCCTGTGGAGTTTTGCCTGAGGCATCAGCTTAAATATTTTGCTTTATTTAAAGAACAAGGCAAAAGTTAGAAAAAACATCAGTAATTATGCCCATGGAAAAAATGTTGGAAGCTAAAAATGCTCAGAAGAAAGATTCTGTTAAGCAGGCATTCACTAGTGCAGACAGCAAATAAATTTTGTGGTTAGTATTTTAGATCTCAGAAACTTTTAATGATATATTGGTACATTCCAGTATATAGTGCTGGGCTAGAAAATATGCAGAAGGTTTAAAAAAATCAAAGGTGTCTTTCAGCACAGGAGTACAGTGTGGTTATTCTTTTTTCATTTTGATCAAGTCATTTGTTTACCCAGGTCTGCACGAAACAAAATGATGAGAGCAGTGGCTGCCTTCAGTAAGTACATTTCCACATAAAATGCTGGGATATCCTTCCCAGCTGCCTGTGGTTCTGCTGATAATGTGGTCATGGACAAATCATTTGGAACAAAAATTTGTGAACAAGGAACGTTTTGAGAGCGTATTTCAGTTATTCTACTTGGAATATAGACCTTCAGGGATGGTCTGCTTGGAAAAAGGACTCCCAGATGGCAGTGGGTTCCAGCCCAGGGATGACAGGTCACACAGGGACACAGGACTGAGTTCTAAGCCTGACAAATTCAGCTGTCTGTGTGAGCATCTTGTGAATTTGAACCTATCTGAAGTGGAGCTTGGAAGTGGAAAATCTTGGGAACCACTGTGGGGAAATTAGTGTGGATGTGGGGTTGGTGTGAGCTGGCTCCCTGCACTTCAGCAAAGCTCCTTTCAGGTGACCATGGGACAAACAAAGCTTGACTGAAAGCAAAAAAAAAAGATTTCAATCATGTACTGGTATAGTCCAGAAAAAATTTGAAATGTTCCTTTGATGTAGTTTCAGATCCAAGCTGCTTTTCAACAGCTTCCTTCTATAGAGGAAGACAAAAAGAACAGATCACCACTGGGAAAGCCACTGTGTGAAAGATTAAAAAATAAAAACCAGCAAACACAACAAGATAAAAAGCTACAGGTTGTTTTATTTTGTCACCGATTGATACCAGTTAACAATTTAGAACTAGAGCATCTGTAGGTTCCTTTGAAGTTTGATGTCTTCTGCCTGTGACTGAATGTTCACTGAGGATTTATTTCAGGAGACAATTGCTGTGAGCTGGGAGAGAATACAAAAATACAATGAGCGGAAAATTGCCTGTTAATTGAAAACTGTATCTCCTCTTTAATGTTTCCCCAATTGCATTTCTTACAAAAATGACTTCTGGATGACACATTTCTTCTAGATGGCATGTCAGGGTTGGTTTATTTAGCACTCTCACTACTGTAATAAACAGTAAATAAAATTGTAATACACAGTTTATATAATTTTAACCTCTTGGTTTTAAGCAAAGAGCAAAATAAAGTGTAGATTATTTTAGTAGTATTATCAGAAGTTAATTTTATTTCTATCATTGTTTCTTTACAGAGAAATCTATTACACTGAGCTTCACCAAAGAGATGCTGCTTCTCAGTGTCACAACAGCCTACACAGGTATGAAGCCATCAGTGTATCGTGGCTGGGATTTTAGGGAAAAACTTACACAGCTGGCTTTGATGTGATTTGATTGTTTAATAGAATTGTGTTAAAATAATGTTTGTACATCACACCTTCATTAAGATGTGGGAGATTGCTGGTGGCCTTCATTTTAGTCTTGGTTCTATTGGGAACAAGCTTAGCCATTTTCAGCCATTTTTGTCGTTAGTGTTTGCTGTGGTAAGAGTTTTCCTTCTTTTTAGCAACTTTTAGTTAAACTTGGTCTGCCATTATTAGACCAAGGTATGAGTTGTAAATGAAAAATGAAGTTATTTTTGCCATAAACTAAAGCAATTCTTCTGCAAAAATACAATCAAATGTTCAAAAATGTTTCTGAGATCCTCAAATCGATTTTTGTGGGGTTTCTTGCTCCTTATTTGGCTTCAGATATAGTTTTGTTCATGATCAAATTAAGTTATTGGAGGAATAAATGCATTTTTAGAACCTCAACTCTGAGTCACCATTATGAAAAATTGTCAGATCTTGTAGGTGAAAAGAAAAACTTAGATGTGAACAAACTATAAACAGTGCACAAACATCTGCTGAAGTTTCCAGTCAGCTCCTGGAAGAAAAATAGCAATAGCAGCTCTGGAGTTGGGTTGCTCCAACAGTAATCTGAGTTACAAGTTACTTCACACAGTTGTGTTAAGGCAGATTAACTCACTTGAATTCCTCTTGGGTGTTTAGTGCAGTGGGAATGTGGAGCAGGATGACAAGGGGAGGGAGTCAGTCAGGTTTTCCCTGAGTATTCTGAAATTCAGTTTTACAGGTGGCATAAAAAATAAATCACTCCAGATTTGGGAAAAAAATTACTGCTGCCATCTGGTGGCTCAATGTTGCCAAGATTGACACTTTCTGTAGCAAAATACAAAATCCTATGAGGCAAATAAAGGCTTTTATTCCATAACTGATGGTTGGGTTAAGTCTGCTCCAAGTCCACCTGAATTTTGAAGCCGTGCAGTTCATCTGCTGTGTTGGGTGGCCTGGAAATGCAGACCAGGATATGCTGGGCCATAATTTTGCTGTAGCAAAAGGCCAAGGAGATAAATCAGAAGCAGTTTTTTATTTTGAGATGTTTTGCAGAACACTTTGCATTGTTTTAAACACACTTCTTTTATTTAGGAGCTGGTATTTTTATGCTGATGGTTGGTTATAGTCATGTTAGTTGGACTCTGCTGTGTTACCTTCCCTCACGTTAATGGCAATAGAAAGAAGAAAGAATTTTAAACAAATAGCAGTTCTTTCTCAGTTCAAATTCATTATATATGAGTAGAAAAGTCAATTTTAAGAACCTTAGCATCTTATTAGTTTTTGTGGATGCAGGGTCTTTCTTAGGAATGTCATAACTTGGGGAGGGGAAAATCTAATACTGAAATTGTGCTTTATCTCTTCAGTTACCTGAAGTGTTATTTCACATGGCACTTCTCATTTGGATGAAATCCCAACGTTCCTGAAAAGTTTTCAAGAACTTTTGCTGTTTATAAGCTGTTTATAGGGATGTGTGAACAGCGCTGGGAACTGAGCCTGAGTGACATCAATTAGTAAAACTGTTTTTTCTAATGTGGTTTTTGTAAGCTGGCATTGGAGAATGTAATAATCACAGTGTAACAGAAGCAAACAGGGAATTTTAAACTGACTTCATTCAAGCTTATTATTTGAAAGATACTTGAGGGGAAAAGAGCCTTTAGACATAAAGAATTTTGTCATGACTTCCATAATAGTTCATCTATCAATTCTGTTTGGTTTCCTTCAAAGGTTTGGAACTAACATTCTTTTCTGGAGTGTATGGAACATGCATTGGTGCTGTGAATAGATTTGGCAGTGAAGAGAAAAGCCTTATTGGTCTCTCTGGTATTTTTATTGGTGTTGGAGAAATCTTGGGTGAGTCTAAATTTGCTTGCTACCTTTTGACAAAAAAAGGATTAGTGTGATGTAATTATTCAAAATGGGTTTTTTGTATTTAACTGAATAGTGTATTTTCAAGCTTCCAGCAATGATTATGTGAACAAAAAATGAAATAGTAGAAATGTAATTGGCAATGTGGTTCCTTGTTGCACTGTGAATCACACCTTGCACTGTGTAAAGTGGGTGTAGACCAGCATGTGAAATACTGCTGCCTATGAATCCTAACATTCTGCATTCCCTTTGGATTAGTGTGGAGAAGTACACAAGACTTAAAATGCAAGAAACAATAGGCTGCAGTGTTAATAGGGAGCTGACACCGTTTTGCTATTTAAATGTTGTTTTTACATAGTATTATGGTTACATTGTTTGAGTGATATAGTAACTTCTAATTTTTTAAATAAATTGCTGCCCTAAGGATTTCTTTGTTTCAAAAAATGAACTTGTGTTAAATAAGATGTGATGTTTAAATCAAATTGAATACAGGGAAGGTTCTTTAAGTAAATATTTCTCTTTTTTCTGTAAGCGCAAGAACTGTGGTGTTTGACAAAAAAACCCACTGTCTGTTCATCAGCAGCTTAGGTCCATAGAGTTGCAGGCTTTTCCAATTAGGAGCTAAGCACAAGGTTGTCCAATTTTACTTAGTACTTTTGCAGTACTGGAGTACAGCAATTGTTAAAAGGTGAAGTGTTTTCATCAGCAACCATCTGATAAATCTCCTGCCCCCATTTCTCAGACACCTGTGACAGCCCTGAGCTCATCCCATGTGGCAAAGAGGGTTTGGGAGATCCTTGGGGCTGTTTTTCATGTTTGATCTTTCAGTTATCCAGTATGGACACAACTATAATTCAAACTGTCAGTATTTAAAGTTTTGTTCTGTTCTTTAAATCTTCAGTTCTGATCCAGTTATCCAACCTTTTCTGCTCCTGCAGGTGGAGGAATCTTTGGTTTGCTGAGCAAGAACAGTCGCTTTGGCAGGAACCCAGTGGTGATGCTGGGCATCCTTGTCCACTTCATAGCCTTTTATTTAATTTTTTTCAACATGCCAAATGATGCCCCTATTGCTCCCATGGAAGGAACAGATCAAGTTGCTTATATGATTCCAAGGTATGTGAGCTTTCTCCTTTGGCTGGTTGTATAAAAACAGCTTGCTTCTCCACAGACAATCCCTTGAAGTTGTTTTTCTGTGCAGTGACTAACTCCACAGAAAAAGCTTTCAGGAAATTTGGTTTTTTTATTTAAGATAGGTATTCTACCAGTGTGCACCCAATTTAGTAACTTAAATAGCATAAGAATAAAAAGCCTGAGGATGACTGGCAGCAGTCCTATCACTTGACAGCTGATGTTTGACATGTAGCACAATAGTGAGACCAGCAGCTATTGTAGTAGGTGTTAAGAATTCAGTCTATCTTAAAACAGTCTTGGGCTTAGTTTTACTACATCAGGAAGCCCCAGCCTTGCACTGCTGCACCCATTTCCAAAGTCTTTCAATGTTTATTTTCAAATTCTAATTGATATAACTGAAGCCAAGCTATGCCTGTCTCTTATAATAATTGGGGAAGAATATGGGGAACTTTATTATCTCACCATTGCAACTGTCTTTTGGGGTGTATTCTTGCCAATTTGTGTGAAAATACAACGTTTTCAGTCTGTGTAGACCCAGTGATTAACCTGGAATTCGAAGCATTTGTGCCTGTGCAGGTGACTGGTCTTAACTGGGGTATTTTTCTGCAAAATGAATTGGTATTTCTCTAATATTGCTGCAGCTTAAGTATTCACCACGTGTCTCAGATTCTAATCACTGCTGTGTGGAGTTTGTGGCTCCAAGCACCAAAATAAGTTCTTTTCCTGATTCTCATTCAGTGTGAATTGACTGCAGGTAACAGTAACAGAAGTCTTAGCATTCCAGAAAGTAAAAGCTGATGAAACTATTCTTTTTGCCAAGCCAGGCATTCCTAGTTCTTTTCCAGTGAAATTAAAAAGTTTGAAACCTTTCCATTCTCAAGTTCCAAATAAATCTGCCAAAAATTGTTTATAGATATGTGAGCTGTTTGAACAAATGGCTTTTAAACTGGAATCACTTTCTCCTTCAGCAAAGAGGTGGCCATGCTCTGTAGCTTCCTGCTGGGGCTGGGGGACAGCTGCTTTAACACCCAGCTCCTCAGTATTTTAGGATTCCTATATTCAGAAGACAGTGCTCCTGCCTTTGCCATCTTTAAGTTTGTTCAGGTAATAATTAACAATCTCTTGAAACATTTTGAACTCTTGGGATGTTACTGAAATACTGGGTTGGGCTTTTTAATTAGCTGAGAAAAATGATGTTTCTGCAAATTATTTCATCCTCTGTTTTGGTGTAAAGTAGTTTGTGGTGCTGGAAACAGTTTCCTGGACTGTGATCTTAAAGCTTTGTCTGTGTTGTTTCTAGACAAATTGGTTTGAAATACCAGAGAGCTGCACTTGCAATGCTCCAAACACTTTTGAGTTTGGTGTTCATTTTCTACAGTGAACACTGTTTAAATAACAAGAGAAAACTAAATCTGTTGTGTATCACATCAAGACATATGTTGAGGCATAACGAAGCCTTAAGATTGTCTATCTGCTACAGCAGGATTCTACTGAGAGCTGCATATTAAACTCCTGTCAGTTTGATAATCCTTGTGTAGTAACATCAGCCTGGATATCTCCACTGATAATTTTCTTTACTTTGTGTTTTTTTCCTCTCAGTCCATCTGTGCTGCAGTTGCCTATTTCTACAGCAACTACTTCCTTCTGCAGTGGCAGCTCCTGATCATGGTGATCGTGGGATTCTTTGGAACAATTACCTTCTTCACTGTGGAGTGGGAAGCAGCAGCAGCTCAGGCTGCCCGTGGCTCAGACTACAGCAGCATTTGATCCTGATAACCATGGCTGGTCTGATATAAGGCACAGCACAGGCATGTTTTTTTGGGAAGTGATGTGAAAAGGTGGAAAAGGTCAAGCTGCTGCAGAGGTTGAGATGGAGGAAGCTGCTACAAAATCGCCATCAGTCCAACTGAATGTGAAACAGGAGGGGAAAAATGCCAAATTCAAAAGGGTTTTTTTTCTTGCTTTACTCAACCAAGCATGGTATAAGTGTTCTTAAAAACCTGATATTAGCATTGGAAGGAAATGTATAGATCCATGTGTTGAACAATTCTGCTCTGAGATGTACCTTTCAGAATGTAATTGCCTAATTTCACTCTACCATGCACTACAGGATTAGTTTTGTTTTTTGCCCCCTAAATTATTTTTCCTATACTCTGGTTCTGCAGACACATGAGTTCTGGTATTGAATGAGTGATGTTTTTATAAGGTAGATTATATCACAGATTGTCTGCACAACTGAGAAATCAATTTGGCATTGACTTTTTCAACAATTAGATACGCTCAAGTATTTCCGTGGGAAATGTTGCCTTATTTTGTATCACTCAGCTTCTTGTTTCCCAACAACTTGTTTATTAATCTGTTTCATGTACCTAAGTTTTCAGATCCCCGCGGTTTTAGTTTGCTTGTTTTTTCTTCTGTTTCATGCTTTTTTGGTTTTTTTTGTTTTTTTTTTTTTTTTTTTTAAGAAAAAAAAGGTTATAGTGTGACGGGAAAAATTTTACGAGAATTTAAAGATATTACTCTTAGCCATCTTAAGGATGGGATCCCAAGGCCTGTGAATTACTGATAGTTGAAAACTCGTGGCTCAGTATCTCAGAATTGAACTGTGTTGGGAAAGGTGCTGAAACTTCCTCAGGGCTGTGCAATATGAAGGACCACAATCCATGGCTTCCCTCACTGACTCCCAGATAGTTCTTTTGAGTTCAGTGGAGTTTTTATCATAAAATGATGAAAATCTGTGATGGGAGCATTGTCTGAGATAACTTTTTAAAAAGTGCGAGTCGACTCAGAATGTGAACTGTCAGAATAATCTTGCAGTGTTTATTCTACTGCATAGGCTGAAAACACCTGAAATGCTTGTCCTGAGTTGCTTTTTTCAGTGTATTTTGGGAAGATTGTACTGTAATCTTACTCCACCAAATATGAAAACAAGGTTACTAGCACAGTAACTAAATTTTAACCCAAAGCTGTTGTAGATGATCTAACAGGCAGTGAATGCAGCTCACCTTGACTTTGTCTGCATGGCTCTGTAGTACATGAAGTGATGTTTCTGTCTGGTGGGCAAACAAGATGCACCTGAGAGCAGGGATGGAACACTGAGAAGGTGTTTTTAGACACTCCATGTAGCTGTTTTTAGAAAAGTACCACTCACCAACCTTTTTTTATGCACAGTCAGGATGTTGATGTCTTTAAAGACGAGTTAAAGTTGACTCACTATGTGTCATAACTAGGTAGGTGTACCCAAGGTTAAATTTGGTGAGGGAGGATGGCATCTCCTGTGACATTTGCTGTCACTTTTGCTCTCAAAGAGCAGTGACACAACTCCTGTGAAGCACAGAGTTGTGAAGCACAGCAAAACAGCCGAGGGGCATCATTTTACAGGGCCACAGAAGGAGATTTTTAAATTCACTGCAGGTT
>JAWWLV010000046.1:7499455-7569645 GCA_035041135.1 Platyrinchus mystaceus
AGGGTGTCTTGCATCCACCTGAAGCTGCAAGAACATGATGCTTTGTGGTTCAGGATGTAGGACAGAGCTGCTCCCAAATAAGAGCTGCTCTGATGGTGTTTCTGCAGTCCCCCCAGTGTCAATAATTATAACTTTTCTTCTTTAAGAAGTTTTTTGATGTGCTACAGCACAGATGGAAGATCTTTTTAGTTTATAATTGAGTCCTCTGTAGCACCTTTTGTACAGAGCCAAAGAAAAGGAATGAAGTGATGTTGTTTGCTTTGAGGCACTAAATGTGAGCAGCCTCTTTGCCCTGCTGTCAGGGGACATAAACCAGGAATTGCTGATGGGGTGGGACAGGTTCCCTGTGATGGGCAAACCAGCAAGAGTAGCTGCATCAGCACCCAGGTGTAAAGGTAACTCCTTGTTCCAGCCAAGAGTCAGCAGGAGCCGCTGTCCCTGTTTGAAAGGCTGCAGGATCAGCTCCAGTGGGAAATCGAGGGAGGAACTGGGAGAAGTGTGGGGCTGACCTCCTCTCCACTGGGAAGGGCTGGATTTAGGAGTAAATGCTTGTAGCTGTGGAGGAGGGAGATTTGGGGGGGGAAGTGTGAGAAGAACACAGGAAAGGAGGGGGAGATGATGTGGGGCTGGTGGGAAATTCACAGCCAGTTGGTAAAGGGACTGGTGGACAGGAAACTGGTCTGGTCAGGCATTTGAGGATGAGGCTCATCCTGGAAAATTGCTCTGTTCTTTGTGCTGTAGCAGCTTCATCCTGTTGGTTGAGGAAGGTAAAAGCCTCCAGGTATTATCCTCTGAGAATACTGTGTGTAATGGGAGGCACCCTGTGATGGTTTTGCAGTTAAGTGAATCATCAGAAGCCTGGCTGGGGCAGGTGTTGTGTGTGACCTCCATAGCCCCTTCACCCTCCCAGTGTGATGGCACAGTCAGCCTTGGAGCAAAGGGTTACAGTGCTGGGCTTGGATGCAGGAGGTGAGATCCTACCTACCTGCCCTGGTTTGGGGATGTGTCATAGCTGGGAATCAATCCTGTCCCTGTGGCTGCTCGCTGACCACGGACACAGCACCTCTGCGATCTCCTGACCTCTTTTGCAAAGCACCTGCAGCTGAGTGGGTGGGAATAAACAGCTGCAAAGAGCCCGAGGAGAGTGGAGAAACCTCTTCTCACTGGCTACAGCTGGCAATAAAGTCCTGAGTGTGGCAGCATCTCCTCCCCAAGGTATCGTATTCCACCCACCAAGCAGGACCTGTAGCTGGGGCAGCCCTGGCTGGGGTTTAGCTGAGCACTCAGCACTCATGTCATCCCTGCTGGGCTGGTTTGTGGCAGTTCATTCTCTGTTGGGCACATCCAGCTCCTGACCTGCATTTGGTTCCCTCTTATCTGGAGGAGAGACAATTCCAGCCTCTGTAATTAATGGCTCTGTTCTTCCAGGGTCTTGGGTGAAGCATAGACACAGGAAATTGGACAGGCTAAGTGGTGCCTGTGCTTGGAGTCTGGCTGCAAAGGCAAAGCTCAGCCAGCTGAGATGAATCGTGGCTGAGTTGCTGAATTCATTTTTCATCTTTGGGTCTGAAGGCAGACACAAGAATAGCTCCTGTGCAGCCTGGGCTGTGACTTACCACAGTCCTCTGGCTGTGGCCTCATTTGTTGCAAATATCCCACGTGCTTATGGAGAGCCAAGGCTTGTTGGGCTGTATCCCTGGGGTTTACCTGTGCTGGGGTTTTGCAATGGCATTCAGGGACCAGACAGTCCAATGCCACCACTCCCCAGGGAGATAGGGTTACAAGACAAGGGATTCATTCTCATGGAGCAATCAAGCTGCTAAAAGGCAGCACAGCTGCTCTGATCTGGCATTTGTTAATCCCACAGCTCACCCTGGACATTGGTTCTGAGGTGCTGTCAGGCTCCCAGGCACAGTGATGGTGTGCACTGCATCCATCCTTTCAGAAAAAGGCAATTTATTTCACTTGTAGTGAAGCATAAGATAAACCACGCAGCAGGGAGACTCCTGTTCCTGTACCCCTGTGCTCTCTCCCTGCTTTCCTCTCTCTCCTTTACTTTCCCTGCTGTGTGTCTGCCTCTTCTTTCACTGCATCTCATTTCTCCTCTCTCCCCCCTTCCCCTGTAGCTCTTGCTTGGTAGGGAGCTGTGGTCACCTCTGTCTCCAAGGTTCAGCAGTGTCATCTCAGGCCATATCCATGTATGAGACAGTCTAGTGAGCTGAGCTTTGGATTTCTGATCCTGACTCCTTTGCTGGCCTTAGACAGGTGCCTCAGGGCAGGTCTTGGCTTCCTCACCTGCAGGATGGGATTTGGCCCAGGGAAAAGGCTGTGGTGGTGCTGGGGACACACCACCTCTACCCACAGTTTCTCCTGACATGGGTGCCTTGCTTTTAAGGGGCTTACACTTACTGTTGTTGGCAAATAAGGACATTTTGGATGTTGGATGGATGGGCAAGGAGTGCAGCAGCTTCCCATTGCATCGATGAAACTGCCAGCTGTGAGGGAAGGAGCAGATCTGCTGGAGTTCCCCTGAGGAGGAGGAAGGATGCTGAGTGCTTTCAGACGAGGTGGGTTTAAGCCTGTGCACAAGTGAGAGGGAAATTGCATTTTGCAGGAGTAGCTTTTCCTGGCATTGCAGTTCATCTTGTTAATAAATCTCCTGTAACACCTCCCCACAGGGCCCCTCAAGGAACTGGCTAAGCAGGAGAAAGTGGAGATCCAGGAAAAGCCTCCTAATCCATTATCAGCAAATGCAGTCAGACTCTCCATCTGCTATCACAGGCCCCTGCAGCCCCACAACTGGGAGCCACCGCCGCCCGCTGCCTCCTGCACAGATGCTTGGTCACCATGTGCCTTCAGTGCCTCTCTCTGGATTCAGCCTGGTGTCATCTCAGATTAGTGGGTTTGTGTTCAGAGTCTGTGTCTGCTCTCGAGAAGAGCCAGGTAAAGCTGACAGGATGAAGCAAACACACACACCTTGGCTGAAAAGCAAGCACTGAGTGGTTTACAGAGCCACGTTAAATTGAGTGCTGTGTGCTCTGGTATGGAAATAAGAGCCCTGCCTTGGCCAGGATTGCTCTGGAGAGTGTCTGCAGATGGAGGAGACAGAGAGAAGCTCTTGTGATGGGGATTTATTAATGACATCAGTGGCAGTGCTTGGTTTCCCTCCCCCCTTCCTCTATGTGAATTATGGAATCCCAGAATGGTTTGGGTTGGAAAGGACCTTAAAGATCATCTCGTTCCAATCCCCTGCCATGGGCAGGGACACCTTCCACTAGACCAGGTTGTTCAGGGCCCCATCCAACTTGGCCTTGAACGTGTTGACCTCAGAGCTTTCAGAGTTGGAACACTGGCAGTGTCTGTGGAGCCCTAGGATGTGTGGCTCCAACACGTCAGGTCTGCAGATGGTCCCCAAGGGGACAGTCCTGCCTTGGAAGAACTCGTGGTCTAAGCTGAGGATTTCCTGCATCCCGGTTTTGCAGTGAGGGCACAAAGATGTGACCTGACTTCTTGGTGGCACCTAAGCATGGAGCTGAGATTTGCAGGCAGGGCTGTGGTATTGTCCTACAAGACCATCTTTTCCTGCTCTCCTGCTCCTCAGGTTGGTCATCAAAGAATCCCAGAGTGCCTGGGGGCGGAAGGGACCTCTGGATGTTGTCTGCTCCAACCCCCTGCTCAATCAGGACCGCCAGGCTGACCAGGTCTGTTCCAGCTGGCTTTTGGATACCTCCAAGGATGAAAACCCACCACCTCTCTCCTCCTCAGGGGATGAGCACACGATGAACAGCACAGCAGGCTGGCTCAGAGGGCTGACCCACGTTTGTGCCCCAGCTGGTGACCCTCATGTGTCTTGGTGGCAGTGCTGGAGCAGCAGTGGGATGGTGGGATCCACCAGCTGTGCAGCCACATGGCCACATTCCAGTCTGTTCCAACCCTGTTATGTCTTCCCCACCAGCCACATATTAATGTTTGGGGACCCACTAGCACTTCCTACTTTTCTTCCTTTTTCCCTGTTTCCTTTGAAATACTCATTATCCAGGATTAAAATCTGTCCCAGGTAATTTTAGGATTCAACTGCACAAAAATGAGAAAAGGAGCCAAAGTAACAGCAGGTAAAGAATGGTTTAATTTAGTAACTAATTTTCTATAATGTAATTATTTCTTTAAAAACCCGGGATTTGCTCAAGGTATCCCAATTACTTTTTTCATTATGGCTACAGAATGAAGTGCTCGTTTAATTAGTAAACATTTGGCATGCCTTTAAATACGTTTTTAATTACATTAAGGGGACACTGTCAAGGTGTCTTTCATCAATTTTAATAGACCTGGATTTCTTTTTTCCCCTCGCAGTCAGATGCAACTCTTTGGGTTTGATTGGCTGCTCTAGAAGAAAACTGGAGAAGCCATTTCCATGGAGAAGATTAAAAAGAGAGGCTCACTTGTAGGTTTGGAGCTGAGCTGTGGTCTCCCTGCCTCCTGTTTCTCAACTTGCTGGCAGCAGAGTTTGTAGCTTCCTTTGCAGCTCTCCTGCCCCGAGGGTTACCCTGTGTTACAACCCCAGTGCCAAATCAGCAGCTTTTGCCCCAGAAACCCCCTGTGTTGCTCCCAACCCCTCCCTGGTGCAGCAGATTCCTGTCCTACAGCCTTACAGCTTGCAGCTGCTCCCAGGAGTAGCTCTCCTAATAAATCACTAGTGCTCTAACTGAGCTTGATGCAAACTCCTGGAGGAAATTCAGTTCTGGGTGAGTCCCCAGGCGCCTCCTTGCCTTTGGATCCGCAGTGTGCTCCTTCCCTGGGCTACGGGATGCTGCTGGCAGAGGCCAAACTTGATTAACCTGCCAGTGATGGGGTGCTGCTTGTCCCCTGCCCAGTGAGCTGGACATGCCCATGGGGTCAGCAGATGATGAATGAGGCTCACAGCAGCAGCCCAAGCATGGCAGAAGCTGTTTGTCTGTGTCCCCCCCTTTCTGCCTCCCAGGAGCTGGAGTTTCTGGTCCTTTTTTAGGGAAGACTCTCTAATTGAAATGGATGGAAGTTGCTGCAGGCAGAGGCAGCCAGGCTTGAGCAAAAGTTTCCCAGGGTGTCCCCAAAGGAAAAGAAAACAGCAAAACCCAGTGTGGTGGTGTGTGACACAGGGGCCAGTCCTTTCTGCCCACTCTGAGCCGTGTCTCTGCTCTGCTCCCCAAACCTTTTACAGGCTGAACAAGCAGACTGAGTCAACTCTTGTTTGATTTCTGGTTGCGTTTCAGACGTCCTCGCTCTCCTCTGAGGAGAGGGAACCGTAGGGAATGAAAATATCCAGTGTCTTATCTTTAATATCATTGACTTTCTGCTCTGCTGGGTGCTGGCAGGCTTCCCTGTGGCCTCTTCCTCCTCTGTCAGCTCCCCATAGTCCTTTGCCTCTCCTGCAGTGACCATCACCCCTTCCCTGTGTGGCTTTGAGTCAAGGCACTGAGTCTTCCTGCCCCTAAAACAGATGGAGATGTGGAGCAAGGGGAAGCTGTGGGAGTGGCTCGTGCCCATCCACAGCCTTGGGGAGCACCAGGAAGGAAGGATCCTGCCTGGCACCCCTTGAGCAGCAGAGGAGCCATGGCCATTCATCCAACCCCCTTGCTGGAAGGAATTACTGCACAGCTTGTCCGCCCACCTTCCCTAAAGGGAAGCAATGTCCCTTCCTGCATCCCACCTCTGCTCCAGTTTCCAGGGAGACAGCCACTGGGAAAGCAGTGGAAGTGCTGGAGCTGGCAGGAATGCACAGCTCACCACCAGGTAGAGGGTATCCCAAGTGTCCTCTCTGCCCCAGCCTGTATCCCACCCCTCAGGGGACAGAGGGGCCCCTGGGAGCAGCTTCTGCATTTCTGTGGGATAACTTCCTGGGCAGAGGGGATGGTGCTGTGGGAACTGAACCTGTCCCAGGTCCCTCCCTGGGGGCATTGAGCCTCTCTGCTTTGTGAGATCAGGGCTGGGGAGGGCTGTGAGGTGGTGGGTGCAAGAGCAGGGTCAGGGTGGCAGTCAGTGTCCCCTGTCCCCTGGAGGTACTGGGGGGATGGATGTTGGGATGGAGGAGCACAACCCAGCCTTGGGACTGTTGCTGCCCCGGTGCAGCTCCCTGCCCTGTCCTCAGTGCCATGGAGAGCTGAGGTCCCCGAGGTGTAACTTACCCTCCAGCTTCCCACACCCACCACCGACGGAGATTTCTGGAAGGGAGCGAATTGTGAATAACCACGATTACAGCTTTGCAAGACTTCCATAAAATATGAATGCATGAGAGCATCTGCATAAATTATTCAAGATAATCAGCACGAGGGATATTTCCCCGGCAATTTCATGTGGGCTCCTGGAGCTTGATTGTCCCACCCGCGGGTGTGTGTAACTCCCCCCCCGCAGCAGAAAGGGAAGGTCCTGAGCACCCCAGGTCTCCCAGCTCCTCCCCTCGCTCTCCTCAGCTTGCCCACTGCTCTCCCTCCTGCCTCGATGTGCTTTCCCCCAGCTCCCAGCGCTATTAACACCTTTAATTAGAGCTGCTTATTGATGTACTGCTGTTTATCTAAGTGCAGCTGATCAAGGCAGGGAAGCCTCCGAGCCGAAGTTAAATCGCACCTCCCCGCAGCCTGCACGCCCAGCACGGCGCTTCCCGGGGCCGGGGAACAAGGAGAAGAGAATCCAGATAGGAAAAAGCCGTGCAGAAGGAGCGTGTGCTGCCTGCGTGTTCTCTGTGCCGGGGCTCCAGGTACCGGCATTGTTCTCTCCGGTCTTCACGTGAATGTGCTGTGTGTACAGCACCCCTCGGGACAAGGATGTCCTTTGTGTCCGTGCCTGTGGTCAGTGTTGCCCTATCAGGAATGCTTTGTGCCAGGAAAACCCCACTGGAACAGCGGGTGCTCCAAGGAGGAGCCTTTTTCTTCTTCTGAAACACCCTCCCAGTGGGGTCACTCAGCATCTGTGGAAGGAGGGAGGGAGGGATGAGGGGGTGGGTGGGTTTGTGCTTGCTGCAAGACACCCATGAGTGCAGGGAGTGTGTGGGTTTGAGCACTGAGGCAGGATCCAAACCCCTAAAATCAGCTGAACACCGGGTTTTACCCCCACAACTGGGGTGCTGGGGTCATGATCCTGTTCTCTCCTCCTAGTGCAGGTACTTGGAGGGGCCTGTTTGCACTCCATAACGCCACCCTCCTCTTTGAAAGCAATTCCTGGTGCCAAGGCAGTGCTCCAAGGATGTGGCTGCTACTGGGGTAAGGAGAAAAAGGAAGGATTTATGTAGCACTGTGAAAACACATGCTTGGACTCTGCCTCCTGACAGCAGCTGGGCAGGAGGCTGTGCAGTGACCTGTGTGTGCTGAGGTGGCTTTCCTGATCTCTTCACTGTGTTTTGAACCCAGCAGATCCTCCTGGACCACAGGAGCTGACAGAATGGTGACACTTGGCAGCAGGACCGAGCACCTGGGTGCTGCAGGAGTCAGGATGTCGGCTCTGCCTAAGCCCCCTGGCACCTCTAACCATCCCATCCCAGGGACAAGGTAGAGAGGGTGATGTGCTCCAGAAGTGTTTCCCTTCCCCCTTGCCATCGGGTTTTATTAATTCCTCACTCGGTGAAGTCTCTATTAACAATGGCTCGAGGATATGGCTGGGAAGCTGGGTAATGAGATTCTCTACCTGCTGTTCCTGGGCTGCTGTGATTGTGTTTGGAGGACAAAATTCTAGGTGGATTAATTAAAATGGAAAACAAAAGGAAAGGAAAAAAAAAAGAGAGTTGTTTGAATTATTTACTAGTTTCCAGGAGACAAAGCAGTAATTGCAAGTGTCTTATTGCAGGTGTTTGGAGGGGGGATGCTCCCTCCTCCAGGCAAGGAGCAAAGTCTGGTTATTTACTGGTGTTGGAAAAGATTTATCAATCCTCATGAAGGCCAAGTGCAGCTCTGATTGCTCCTCAGTTTGCTAATTCTGATTTTCTCCTCTTCACTTTAGGAATTCAGGAGAGAAGGGCTCCAAGACAGCTTTGATGTGGGTAAATGTGGGAACAAGCTCTGCCAGCAGCGTCCTCCTCCCTCCTGAGTAAGGAAACGTAGAGGTAAAAACCTAAACCATCCTGCCCTGAGGAACTGCCTGTTCTTGTTTGACTTTCCAACCCTGCCAGGGCCCCCCTGGATCACACAAATGCCTTGTGGTGTCACTTTTTGGATGCCTGTCATTCCAGGGGGATGCTGAGCCTGAGGCAAGGGCAGGACAGGGACAAGTGCCCTCTGGGGCTGGCTGAGGTCTCCTCCCTAATGGACACATTTGCATTGCTAATCCATGGCTGGATCTGACTCCAGGGAAACCCACCATGTGCTGTGTCACAGCTGTCCCACCTATTGGGACCCCATGTTCCAGCCACACTCTGGGAAGAAGGGTTGGTATAAAATCAGCTGCTAAAAATCCTATCTTCTTTCACAGACCCTCTTAGCTGATGGATCAGCAGCATTTTAGGGAATTGCTCTGTGCTGTTACTGTTCTTTGACTCAAGTGCTTCTCCCCTTGATTGCCTCCGTCTGTCTCCTTTCAACCAAAGGCCTCGGGAGTCACCTAATTGATTTCAAAGGGAACAGGACTTACTTAAAATTGAGTTTTGCATTCCTCTCTGCCTCGGTGACAGAGCACCTGGTGGCTCCATCCCCGGCTCCTGCAGCAGTTCACCTTCACTGGCTTGTCTGTGGGAGAAGAACAATAGAAAAAAAGAAAAATGGAGGAAAAGGGTACAAAAAATTCTGTTCAGCATTATAGAGTGTGATCAATATTCCTTTGTCTCCATACTCAAATCCTATTCAGATCCTGCTGAGGAGAAACAAGCGGAGCTGTCTCGTTGGAAATGAGAAATTAATCTCTAAAACCACTAAAGATTTAGGGCAGCGTAATTGCTTTAAGGTTTGATACTTAAGACTATTCAAAGTTTAAATTTTTAACCCAAGGACCTCAATCCTTGGCAATGGGGACGATGTGAGATGAGAAGCAGTGACACCCTGGCATCCTGGAGAGAACCCATGGTGACACTGTGTGCCCTGGGATGGGGACCCTCAGGGTCCCTCACAGACCAGTGGTGGTGGGGAAAGTGGGAGAGCTGGGTGCTGCCTGTCCCCAGGAGCACCAGCAGTGAGTAGAGCAGGTGAAGAAGGGTAGGATGGGACAAGTAGGTGCCCTCCAGGAGATGGGATCCAGCCCTACTGTTGGCAAAGCACCTTTGTAAAACCCCTTTCCCTTCCCGGCTGGATGGAGGGCAGAATTAAATCCCAATCTTTTCCACTGTTGTGGTTTTACAGTGTTTATATGGGAAGGGAGCACATTAGTGGTGAGGTAGATCATTATGTGCTTATATTATCAGCAGTAAAGCAAAGTTCCTTTTAATTCCTAATTCCACCATTGTCTGACACATTTCTTTGTGAATTTCCTATTCATCTGTATTTTTTTTCCCTGGGTCTCCACTAATAGAAATTGCTTTGTTGTTAAACTCAATTTCACTCTTGACTGGATTGAAATATGCTTATTTCTCTTCTAAAATAATAATAATAAAAATCTAAAATTATTTCCCCTCATTGTATGTGAAAAGTGAACATTTTTCCTCGTCTGGCCTCTCAGGTTTGAATGTCTGAGGGTTTCAGAGGTTTATTTTTTAATGGTCTAATTGCATGATCTCAGCCCATAGCTGGGGGGGGCTCCATTTGTTGTTTCATGAATTTGGATAAGTCAGGACAATATATGATTTCCTGGGTGACTTTTGAAGTCTTTTGGTGGAGGTGGGGCTGCAACATGAGCCTACAGAGCCCTGGCTGCCAGCTGGTCTGTACCACCTCTCAGTTATAATGGGGTGGGCTCTGTACCCTTCCTGGCTCCTTCCCTGGGGACAGCCGAGGTGAGAGGAATGGGAGCTGCCATGGGGCATCCCAGCATTGCATTCCCTCAGCCAAGACAGTGCTGATGGAGAGCTGGAGCTTTGCTAGCCAAGGACCAAGAGAAGGAGCAGGATGGGTTTGTGGAGCGTGAGGTGAAGGTGTGTGGCTCCCATCGTGTGCGTGTGTGTCAGCAGAAGAGCTTTGCCTGGGGTGTGCCAGCGTCTGGGGGGAGCTGAGACAACTTCTCTCCCCTCTGATGAGATGCCAGGGATGGAGTGGGGGTCACAAAGACCCGCAGCTCCCCTTGGGCTGTGGCTGCTGGGCTCAGGGACACCCTGCACGTGAGGCTGAGGCAGCAAACTCCTTACAGACCCCGCCAGGACGGGCTGTGAGCGCCGTGCAACAGCAGCGAGTCTCCTGCAGTAATTAAAAGGCTGGAGAGTTCTTGCTCTTCTGACCCCTGACATGATTTTCTTTCATTACAGCTGAAGCTTGACATGTCTTTTCCTTCTTAATTTGGCTAATGGTGGTGCAAGCCTTCCTTCAGCATCCTGCTGGCACTCCCAAGACATGTTGCAGGGGGTATAAGTGTCCTGCCAGGCTCACTTTGGGATGCTGATATGAACCCTGTGCCCCGTGTGCATGTGGGAGCCTGTCAGGGGGGTTATAACCTCTCCCTTCTTCCCAGCCCTGTGGTGCAGCACTTTTCATCTTGAGCTCAAACATGCCTCCACACTGTGCACATTGATGCCACCAGGTCAGTGAGCTTGTTCAGCTGAGGGAGATGGGGGGCATAAAATCCATCCAGTGGGATGGATGGGTGGGCACCTGGGCACTCCTGGTCTAGGGAGGCAGCAGTTGCTGCAGGAGCTCAGGATAATGTGCTAACAAGCCTGGAAGGCTCCTCCAGCCGGATTTTCTTGCCCTTTCGATGCTAATTCAATGGCTGAGCAACAGAGTGTCCTCCTGGGACTGCACCAGGCTGGGAACTGCTGCTCAGCTGAGTGTGACAGCGAGGCAGAGGGAGGTAAACCTGAACTGGCAGCTCTGAGAAGTCTGCCCGGCAAAGGGACAGATCCAGCCCTCAGGGCTGACTCTTTCCCTGATTTTTTTTCCTGCTCCCCTTCCCTGTGGGGGCTCTCTGGGGGGTTAGCCTCAAATAACCTCACCTAAAGGGAGGAAGAATGCTCTCTTTCCTTGAGGAGAAATGGCTCAGCATCTCCCACCCTGCCCTTTACCCCGGGCTTGGTCCCTTCTTTGTTCCCTCTATCCTGCCTGGATTGAGCTGGGCAGAGCTGCCCACGGAGGGAGCTGTTCTCCCCAAGGGGTCAGGAGTTGCCCCCCTTAATGCACTGCAGCAATACAAATGCATCTCCATTCTCTGCTGCTCAGATCTTCCTCTCTCTTTAATTTTTAATTGCTGCTCTTGTTTCCTCTGAGCATCTCCCTTTGCAGCAGGGCAGCCAGGAGCCCTTTCTGACTGATAAAGCTGGTTCAGGCTTTTCTTTCACCTTTTGTGTTTTCTTGGTGAAGCCAGGGTGGTTGGTGGGTTTAATTAACACAGTAAGAAAAATGCACTAGTTTCTTTAACCAAGGAGAGGGAGGGAAATTCAGCTTCCTTGCTGCTCTGAAAACACATCATCCTATAGGGAGCTGAGGGGGGATCCTCACCTGGATTATTTTCCTTTGCTCTAAGTGAATTAGCAGCTAATGGAAGCGAAGGATTCACAGTGCTGACAGGCTTGCAAGGGCAAGAGCTTCCCAAATTCCCCATGAGAGGCTGTGCTGACATGGCCCTGTGCTGATGTTGAGTCCCATGTTTGACACCTGACCTGGCTGTGCACCTCCAGCAGGTACCTGAGCACCAGAACCATGTGTTCTGTGCTGTGCTGCCAGCACCATGGGCTGCAGCATCCGTGGTGATCTGAGGGCTGGAACACTCCTCCTGCTCCGGTGAGCTCAGAGAATCCAGCCTGGCTTCTGAGGGCTGCAAATAGCCTCTAACCCTGTACCCAGGGGATGCTGCTGGCTCTGACCTTCAGGCAGTGCAGAAGTGCTGTATATCACCACTGGCCCCCCAGCTGCTGTCCCAGGGAAGGAGGGGGCAGAGATCAGTGTCTGCTTGGGGTTACCTTGCACCCTGCTGATACCTCAGCCATGCAGACAGCCCCAGGGACCAGGGAACAGCTCCAGGGAACAGCTCCAGAGAACAGGGAACAGCCCCAGTGACCAGAGAACTGCCTTGGGGACCCTCACAGTGCATAAAACACTCCTCAGTGTAGTGTCAAGTGCCCTCTCACCACTGCCTTTTAGCATCTTCTGGAGGCTGCAGTCACAGGGACTCCAAGCCCATGGATGAGTCTTCACTACCTGCTGGTTCAGTGCTCTGGGAGCAGCAAGGCCATTTGCTTGCTGTTAGAGAATGTCCCATCAGCCACAGTCCCTCCTGGTTTCTCTTGGTCCCTTTCTGCAGTCTTGGAGAGCTCCTGATTATCCTGTGCAAGGGGGTGCACAGGTGGCTTCAGGACACTGCCATCCCCTCCCTGCCCTTTGCTCGGTGCTCTCTCCAAACACCAACCTATGAACGAATCTAGGGCTGTTTTTGCTGCCCCTGGGAAGAGCAGAAAGCAGGGGTGGAGCAGGGCTGCCTGCACCAGCCCTCCAGTGCCTGTGGGAGCCCCCAGCACAGTCCAAGTGGCTGGTGATGCTCAGCAGTGAGGGGGGTCAGTACCAGGCTTGGAGCTTTTCCGCCTCGTTGCTACAGAGATGGGCAGAGGCGTGAATGCAGTAATTGAGGGTGAGCCAGTGACGGAGAGAAGTTGTTGTTTATCAATAAGGAGCTCCTTGTCCCCAGCAATGTCCCTCAAGGGGCACGGAGAAGTTCTGGTGACTAAGTGATCTTATGCCCAGAGCATTTGGGCATTGCAGCTCCTGCAATCAAATTATATCTCTTATCTCAAGGGCAAGATTGTGTGCAGGGAGAACTTAAGGAAGTGGCTTGTCGTAGCACATTACAGCTCGGTGGCTCACTGTGATTCTCCCCCTCTGGGATCATTATTTTTCCATGAAGACCAAGTAGATTGAGGCTTGAGAGGAGGCTCCAAGAAGAAACTTGGGCAGATTCATCCCCCAGGCTTTGTGAAGCACTGAAGAAGGGTCCCAGGCTGCAGTGGGGAGTCTCTGGAGGGTCCTGGAATGACTTTGGAGCCCTGGCACCTGGGCATCATGCACCAAAAGCCAACATAAATCCTATCAGTGTGGCTTGTCTGGAGGTGCCCACAGCTGAGCAGTGATGAGTGTCTGTCTGTGCCCTTTGCAGGACTATGACATTTTAAGCTTTATTTCTGGTGGGTTACAGCCCACCCTGCATTCATAACCTCTTTTCTCCAGCTGTGGTGATCTAAAGCTTTGTGTTCTGCCCAGTGATGTGTCCTTAGGGAGCTTTGGGACTCATGGTAACATGGCTACTCAAGATCAGTTGAAAATTCCCAAGGTCTTTTGCTGGGCCAGTGGTGCAGGGTGAGTCCTGGGTGCCAGAGGATGCTGTGGTGTCAGAGCTGGAACTCTGGCCTGCCCCAGTTAAAGGCTGTGCTGTGGAGTGGCTGCCTGGGGCCCGTATTGGAGATGTTCCATGTCTACCTCTGGCTGAGCAGGGGCTCTAACTGGTGGATCACTTGTTTCTTTTGTGCCAGCTGGCTGCTGAGCTGGTGCTCTCCATTCCCTGCTGCTGCTGAATTCGGAATAACAAACATGTGTGCGTGTATGTAGTGTGTGTGTGTGTGTCTGTGTAGTATAACTTCAGAATATTGATTTTTGGGGCCATTGCTTCTCAGCTGCTGAAGGAGATAATTCACTGCTTTATTACCATCCTTGGATTTTAGATTTATCCCTCTAAACAGACAGTGAGCTGGTAGTTAATTAAGCTTTTGTTTCAAGCAGCAGCACAGGGAAAGGACTGTCTGCTGCAGCGCTTCTCCTCGGGGAGGAGGGCCCTGGGGGTGCAGTAAACACCACATTCCCGTCCACAGGGTGATGGATCCTGCATGGATGATTCTGGCAGGAGTTGGGAGCAGCAGAGGTAACTCTGCCTGGCTCCCCGGCCAGCACTGCGAGTGCAATTGCTCCCTGCTGACCCCAGCACCCTGCCAGGATGTGCCTGGAGATTGCCAAGAGCAACTGGATTCAGCAATTTCTGTTGGTGGTGGGTTTTTTTTTTTTAATGTTATTTTATTTGATATTGTTTCCTGGTTGGTGCTGCAGGAGGCACCTGGAGGAAGCCAAGGTAGCTGACACACTTTCTGCTGCCCAAGAAACAGCCAGACCCCCAAGGGGCCATTTCCAGCCCAGGATCAGCCCTTGGGGGAGGAATGGGGAGACACCATTTTCCTCCATGGTCCCTTTTCCCCCTCAATATCACTGACCCCTAAATCTTAAGAAGTCGGTGTGTAGTACTCGCCATAGCACAGCCTTTTCCTGCAATTGGCCTCAGGGAAGAGCTGCCACTTGGCATGATCCAGAAGCTGTGGGATGCAACAAAAGGACCTCGGCATTATCCTTAAGGAGGTGACAGGGGGATCTCACCCCACAGAATTCATTGCACACTGGAACTCTGATAGCCCCGTGTTCTGCATTCCCTGGGATGGGATGATATCTTCTCCTCCCAGCCTCTTGGGAAGGCGCAGCTGGCTCCTGGCACACTGGAGGCAGCGATTTGGCTGCTCCATTGACCACTCCATGCAGTGTGTTTATGTGCATTTGGAAGGTTTCCAGCCCCATTGAGCTGAGCTGATCTTGGAATGAAGGGCTCTGCCTCCTTCTGCCAGCTGGAGCTGGGCTCTTGAGGGCAGCAAGCAAGGAAACACCAGGTTTTAGGTGATTTACAGCTCAGATGGGGACTAACAGTGTCCTGTCAGAGCAGCCAGGAGCTGGAAAGCAGGGGAGCAATCAGGAACAAAGAGATCAGGAGTGGCAGGATCCCCACAGCCCTTCATCAGCCTGCTGCTCCTCTCCTTGCCCAATGACCAGGTGAAGAAAACCAGGTGGTTTTTGCAGAGAGGGCCAGATGCTCCCAACTACACCTCAAATGGCAAGGACTGAGCACGCCAGCTGGATCTGTCCATGTAGTGGTCACATCCATTAGGTCCACACAGGATGGGCTTCAAAGAAGGGTGTCCTTGCCAAGACGTTGGGCTGCCTGTATTGAAGCTCAGGAAGAGCTAATGTGAGGGTTTGGATTTAGCTGGCTGTCATTTCTGAGCCACACTTCCTGCAAATCCTCAGCCTGTGTGCCCGTCTGCCTCAGCCCACTATTATCCTGCTCAGACCCAGTGTGGCAATGGCTCCTTCCCTGTGGGGGAACACAAAAATCCTTCTGTATTTATGAAGCCCTAAAGAATACAGTTTTGCTTCCCACTTCTGCTTGAAAAAAAATTGCTGTTTCATGGGGAGAAAGTGCTGTTTCGTGGTAGATTTCCAGCTGTGGCTGATGATGTTGAAGTATATGCTCCCCGGAGCTCTGATGACCAAAGCCCCCCCTGGTTTCCATCAGGGAGAAGGAAGCAGTGTGAGTGTCTGGGATCCCTGTGGAAATCAGAGTATCACAGCAGCATTTCCTCTTCATCAGCCTCATGGGAAAACACTAGGATTGTGCACAATCAAGGGAGTCCACGGTTAGTTTACATGGAGGGGATTGTTGGAAATGGGGGGTGTTGAAATTGCTCAGCACTTGGGGGATAGATTGCTGAGCCAGGTGGGGCAGGAGGAATGTTTCTTGTCCTGGGAAGAACGGATGGAGAAGTGCTGGGAAAGACCACATAAGGAGAGTGTCCTGCAGTAGGGAAGGCAAAGGGGCAGCCTTCCCTCAGTGTCAGCCTATGCTTTGTGGTGGTTGGACAGAGAGGGACAGCCAGCCATTGGGTCAGCATGGCATGAGGGGGCCCTGTTGGCACCCCCAGACCACAGTCTTCCCCCCCATCCTGTCCTGGAGCCTGGCCAGATAAGCACACCAGGAACAGTGTCCTCCTCCCAGCTTTCTGCAATCCTGTGCTCCCACCCAGGGTGCTGCATCCCCTCCCTCACCCCTGGTGAGGGGGATGTCTCTAACCTCTGTGCACATTCGGCTCCTTTAAGTTCCAAGCTTTGGGAGGCTTTTTGTGCCTGTCACCTTTCACGGGAGAGCTGGGAACACCTCTGCTGAGCTCAGCAGCTGCTCCTCCCGCCTCAGCTCTCGCGGCCCCTTTGTCTTTCCCAAGGACACCACCCTGGTCATTTCGGCAGCAACTAGGAATGTTCGGGGGCTTTGGGAAGCCACATCATGGGCTGTGACTGTTGCCCCCTGGAAAGAAAAAGAGGGTGATGGGGCTGCAAAGCCGCAGGCTGATGCTGTCAGAGCCAGAGTCCAGAACCCCCATTCCTAAGAAAAGAGGTTTGCCCTGCTTCTCAAGCCCCCAAAAGCGAACAGCGCCCGCGGGAGTGGCATTTCTGGGTTTACTCCCCTACCCCATTTTGCCAAAAAGGGATATCCCCACCTCCCGAGGTCCCCACGCCGGGGGTCACCCGCACCGGGATGCGGCCGCGCTATCCGCGGAAAACCCGCCATCCTCTCCCCAGAACGCCATCCCCTCTCCTGGGGGGGCTGCCGCACCCCCTCCCTGGGCACCCGCCCAGCCCGGACACCCCCTCCGCGGGGCCGGGTTGCCGCTAGATGGCACGCGGAGCCCGGCGGAGGCTCCGCGGGGCGGTGCGGGGCGGTGCGGGGCGGAGCGGAGCCGCTGCGCGGGGCTGCGCGGAGCGGAGCGGCCCGGCCATGGGCTCGGCCGGCGCCGGGCAGGGGCAGGGGTAGGGCGGGCCGGGAGGTGCCCCCCACCCGCACCCCGCCATGCGCCCCCGCGGAGCCCCGCGCTCCGCCCGCTGAGCCCCTCGGAGCGTGTCGGGGGGGTGCGGGGGCCGCCCCCCCCTCCCCGCAACTTTGAACGATGATCACAGTCAACGCGGATGGGAAGATAATGGTCAGAAGATGCCTCGTCACCTTGAGACCCTTTAGGTAAAGTTGCTGTGTTTCCTTCTCTCCCTTGCTCCCGCTTCGCCCGGCTCCTGCGAGTGGGAGGCGGGTGGCGGAGCTTGGGGGGCTGCGGCTGGACGGGGGGTGTTTGTGTGGGTTGGGCGCAGAGGAGGATGCCAGGGATGCAGGCAGGTTTGCCCGCGGGTCAGCCCGCGGGTCCTGCAGCTCTCGCAGGCTGGCGGCGCCCGGCTCACCCCTCCCGCCGGTGTCTTTGGGGTTATCACCGGGCTGTTCGCCGCTGGCTTTTTTGGTACCGTCCTCAGAGATGCTGGCGCTCGGGGGCATTCGGTTCCTCTGGTTTAAACCTGCTGGTGCCGATGAGGATTTTGAAACCCACCCTGAACGGGCAGTGGGGCTGGGGGTCGATATCCAAACCTGAACCCCTCCGGCTCCAGCACACCCGTACCGACCCATTGCTTTTTTCCCCTCGGTATAACTACTCGTGTTTGTCTCCATGCATTCGCTTCCCCTCTCCAGTCCCTCCTCTCAGCTTTCTTGCTTCACTGTAGATGCTCTTGGGTTACTCCCAGGCTGGAGACACATGGGAGACGCTGGTAGTTGCTTGGTTTTTCTATGGGGAGAGGCACCAAAAACCCACAGAGGGGATGGTGCCGTAGGACGAAGCTCAAGGTGGGATCATCCCAGCCCAGCGGTTGCCGGCGCTCCCCGCTGTGTTTGAAGGTCTGGGATCACCGGAGGGAACTGATCGCTGCCTTTTTCCTTAGCCCATGCTACCGCCCGGACCTGACAGGAAGGACAGGCTGTGCTTGTGCCGCTCTCTTGCACTCTGGAGGTGCTGATTGCCTCTCCCCGGGAGCTTTCTGGCTCTGCAGTGCTTGCCTGGAGGGATTTCTGCTGCTGGATCCCGCAACAGTGCCCTAGGACTGGGGAACTTGGCCAAAGGGATGTCAGAAAGTGGTGGCAGAGGTGTGAGGTTCCCTACGGCTCAGGTTTGCTCTGGGTGTGGAGTGGGGAAGGATTGTGAGAGAGATGAAAAGGACACACGTGCCCTGGGCTCTTCGTTTGGCTGCTTGATTTCTTAACTGGGCTTGAAGTCCATAATGAGGAAGTGACTGGCCTGAGCATCCCCGTCCCCTGTGCCCTGGACATCACTCCTGGGGCAGGGGAAACCCATCTTCAGCAGAGACCTGGAATCGGGGGGGGGGCACAGGGAACGTGTCACAGGGTGATCAGAAAGTCCCATTGGAGATGAGGATGTGTGTGGATGAGGGGTCTGTGTTAACTGGAGGGTCCCTGGTGTCCATAGCAGTGTGGAGGACCTGCACCAGCCTGTCTGTGTGCCCTGGGCTGGCTTCTACTCTCAAACCAGTACAGACCAGTATCTGTTCCATGGGAACCAGCAGGGTGCCTTTGCTAACCATCAGGCTTTCCCTGTGTAAGAGGAGAAATTCCCAGGACCTTCTCTTAGCTGTCCCAGAATGTCCAGGACCTCTGCACCTCCTCCATGCTGCTATCATGGTGAGTGTGACCCCCCCATGCCACAGTCCTGTGTCACCTTGCTCCCAGCCCAGCGTGGGCAAGTGTTGGCACTGCCCTGCTCCTGGCACATATCAGCACCCCCTGCCCTAAAATCAGCACCCACATTCTCAGCTGATGTGAATCACCTACAGGAGTGGGAGTAGATTTTGACAATCAGGATGTAAATCAGTTCCTTGTTGCTGGCTGGGCAAAGCCTTCCTGCTCCAGGGAATCCTGGGGTGTGATCCCCTGCCTGGTGTAGACTCCTGGCAGCCCTGTGTGGTCAAACAGCAAACAGGAAACCTGATCCTTTGCACCAAAACATTTCATTAACCACCCTCCAGACATGCTTAGCAAAGCAATGCAAAGCCCTGAGCTGTGAGAGCTCCTGCAGCAAAGGAGAAGAGAGAGCACATCTCTCCGTGCATGTTTCAGGGTGCCAGATTTAGTCACAAATTCACTGTGGAGCCCTGGTCCAGCTCACCCAGCTCTTGGCTTTGTAGAACTTGGGGAGTTTAGGCAAGTTTGCCAGCTGGAAACCAAAGCTGGGCTTTCCATCTGATATAACATTGGTCAGTAAGAGAGTTCACTCTGGTCCCCTTTGTGGAAGACGATGCCCACGGCTGAGCATCAGTTCAGCAGTGCTGTGATGGTGTCAGGCTTTGAGCAAAAAAGATTTGCAGGAGAAGGATCATCTTTTATTAACTTGACTGCTGCTGCTGCTGCTGGTAGGAATGGTGGCTCAGCCTCTGGGCTTAAGAGACTTGGGTGTTGAAAACTTGTCTAATAAAAGATGTTACCTGTTCTCCATAGCCCTTGTTTTCCCCTGTGCATCTGTGTAATATTCTTCCTGTGGGTCTCAGCTGGGTGATGCAGCACTGTGGGCACAGTCCCAGTGTCACAGCCCCGTCCTGCTGGGTGCTGCTGGCCTTCCTCCCCCCATTGTCTCCCAGCTCAGCGCTCAGATCCTCCTGGTCACATCCAGCTTTCAGTTCCATGGGCTAAAATCTGCCACGACTGGGGCATCACTTCCAATTTTCACTAAAGACTCAGGGAATTTGGCTTCCTTCTCTTTTGGCACCAAGCCAGAGCCCAGAACTGTGAACATTTCAGTTTGGGGAGGATGTGGAGAGGGACTTGGCACCAGAACTGTGCATGGGAGATGAATTAAACGTGATGTGGGATGACAGGCAAAGCCAGCATGCAGGATAGATGTTACTTGTTCATTGGAGCTCCATAGTCTTCAGGGAATCAGGCTTGATTTTGGGGCAGAGGGACCCAGTGCCTTTGGACAATTTGGAATATCTGGGGACTGGTATGTTTTACCTACTTCATGGTATGTGTTTTCTGCATGTAGAGTCTGCTCAGTTAAGGCTCGGCCAAGCGTTTTAAATCATCTGGAGAAGATCAGCAGAAATAAAAGAGATGGGGTCTTCGGGCTGAGAGCCCATCTCTGCACCCACCCTGCTCCCTGGAGAACTGCTGCTGGGCTGGACCCACTTCTCTCCCAAACACAGCATTTCCAGTTAGGCTCTTATCCTTCTTTTTTTTTCTAGGGAGAAAGCGTCTTACATCTCCCCTACTCTCTCTGTAATCCAGTCAAAATGAAAAAGGTTTTGTTTCCTAGTGAGGTAGTAGAGCACCTTTATATCTTTTTCTTCCCTTCCACATTTTGTTTTCTCCCCCTTTGGCTTCCCTTCCCTCTTCCTTTCTGCTTGGTGTTTAACCACCGCTCCTTGCCAGAGTATAATTACGAAGATTAAAAAGCGTAAACAAGGTCTTGCATAATGATGAAGATATTGTCAATAGGAGGGGTGAGAGCAAAGAACAAGATCAGATCTGAGTATTTAATCAGGTGATGCTTTGCTAAAATGTCCCTTGGGGGAGGGGGCAGATGGCAGCAGGCCGGGCTTGGGTGGGTTTTGTACCATGACGTGCTCCCAGGGAGGACCCTCTGTCGCAGAGCATTGCTGGGCTTTGACCTCCTTCAGCTTGTTTCTCCTCCTCTGTGCTGTTGTCCTGTCCTGCCAGGGAAGTGCCATGGCAGACAGTGGCCCCCCTCTGCTGCTCTGAGGACAAGTTCAGCCCTCCAAAGCCAAGCTGGGTGCTGCAAACCCCTCCATTGTGTTCCTGAGAGCCTTTTGCAGACCCAGCACTGCGCTGTGTGGCTGGGAACAGGGTGTGATAATGGGGATGCACTAATGTCCCCAGATCACCCCCTCTCCAAGCTATTTATGGGACACCACGTTGCTTTGCAGCATCAGGGATGCTCTGCTGCCTCCACAATCACCTCCCTGCTGGAGCTGGACTGTAGCTCTCTGGAAACCCTTCTCTGGGGTCTGCTTTGGGATTGGGACTGAGGTCTATGGTTATCTCTGTGTGCAGATGCTGCAGCTCGATGGTTTATCAGCATCTGCTGGGGAGGGGATGGCTGTGCTCCATTAGTTACTGCCTGTAGGGCACTCCAGCCATGCCTGTAGCCAGGCCTTTAGGGATGGAGTCCGGATTAGCAGAGACTTATGTCGCTTGTTTAAACTGCTTTCCACCCTTCCAGGGCAGGCTCATTCAGAAATAAAAGGGTCCTGAGCTGCCTCACTCCTGGAGTGCCTGCACAGGGGTGCCAGGCAGTTTTACTGATGCACTTGAGCATCCCCTCTCCCAGGTGGGTCAGATCTCCCAGCCTGGCTGTCAGGGGGTGTTTGTGCTGGTGCTGAGTGTGCTGCTGTCAGAGCTTGTTAATGCTGACGAGCCCAGGGTGTTGCTTTTTCTCTTGATTAGGTGAGAAGGGGGTGGGGAGCTGCAGAGTGCTGCTCCCCTAGAGCCCATGGCCAGGTGCCTCTGATCTGCTGGGGATGGGGCAGGGCCGATCCATGGGAGCAGGGGGATGGACCGGGGTTAGGTGCCTGTCTGCTGTGAGCGAGGCTGGTCCTCCTCAGAGTGGGCAGAGGAAAGTCTTTGTTCTTGCGCTGCCACTTCCAGCTGTGTGTGTTGTCTGTGCAACAGCAGCGTCAGAGCTGGTGGGATGGAGGTAGGGAGCTCCTGGGGATCCCGTGGAGGTGCCATGTCTTGCCCAGGAGTCTTTCCAGGCAAGGAAAGCCTGGCAATGCTGGGCTGGGACAGTAGAGAGCTGCCCTGGGAACTCCTCCAGTAGATGTCCCTGGGGAAGCCCAGTCCTTCTTGAGCTGCTTGACCCTGTACTTCAGCTCTCCACAACATCTCCTGTTGCTAATAAGGGCTTTGAAGCAGGTCACTTTATTTGCCAGCCCTTTTCAGTAGCAGATAATTGCCATGCTGGTGCTTTGTAGCTCAGAGTTGGTGGCTGGTTCCTAATCCTCTGTCTTTGAACTACGTAATAAGGCTTAGATGGGGGGCTGCTTTGCAAGCCTTTCTCTGGGAAAGCCTGTTTTGGGTGTTGGGTGGCTGTGCTGTGGGTCTGTGTGCACAGCTCCTGAGCCCTGTGGATAATGCTGCGAGCTGGTAAAGGAGAGTTGCTGTTTCCTGTCCTCCATAGTTTGCTTCCCTTTGGCTCAGGGATGCTGAGAGGTCTTCCTCAGCTCCCTGTCCCACATGTGATTTATTTATCAGATGACAAACCTCTTGTTTCACAAGGCCACCTGGCAGATGTCTTTTTTCCTTCACCTTCTTGAAATTCTCCCTGGGTTTGGTGGCTGAGATCCCTGGTATGTTGTGGCTCTGGAAGCTGTTGTACATGGCACCTGGCAGCGGCTCTGCCAGGGCTTTTCCCGTGTGTCTGTTGGAGGATTCTGCACCTCCACGGAGTCTCAGAGATGACGGCAGCATCTCTGAGCAGTGGAAGGAGGCCAGGCATCCATCCCTTGGCACAGTGTGCTCTGCTTTATGCTCCCTGGTGCACAATAATCCTCCTGCTGGCACAGAGCTCTTGCCTTCAGCCTTTTAACTCTCCAAAAAGTTACTGGCCTGAGCAGGAGCAGTGTTGAGAGCTCCTGCTTCTCGTGTAGCTGGAGGTGACCGCGAGCTGGGATGGGAGTGACGTGCAGGGTGACATCCTGCCCGGTGTGTCCCTGTGGGAGCTGCTTTCCTGCCAGCCTGGATGAACAAAGCAGTGATGGGATGGCCCCAGGCCACGTGTGTGCTGCCAGTGCAGGTCCCTCCTCATGCCCCTGTGCAAAGGGCTGCCCGTGCTGCACACACTGTGCCAGACACAATGGCAAATGCTGGTGGCCTAGTTACAGGGCAACAAAAGATCTTACTTAAAGGAAAAAAAAAGGTTGGTTTTTTTTTTTTAGATCCTTTGGAAGGAAGGGAAGGTACAAGGTCTTTCTTTACTCTGCACTTTCCCAGGAGGAACATAGGTATTGTTCATTGTAGTGGTTCCTGCGGTCGAGGTTGTAGGGCTGGATCTAGTGGAGCATCATGTGGGCAGTTGTGGTCTGGCTCAGCTTCCTCCACTCCCCCTTCAGGGCCTGCCTGTCAGAACAGGCTGCAGGGATTTCAGAGGGTATTCTCAGGCAAAACCTGCCTGCTCAGTGCCAGGTTTGGTCAGAAGCCCCCTGGGGCTCTTGTGAAGCCCGTGTGGGTCTGGCCATGGTTGGGGTGAGGTGCTGGTGTGTTCCCATGGGACTGGGGCTGCAGAGATGCTCCTTGCCTGTGCTGAATGGAGTGACCCATGGGGGGATGGAGCAGTTGGGATGGTCCCAGACACCCCAAAACAAAGTGGCTTCTGCTGCTGTGCAGAGGGGTTACCCCAGGGGCAGAGGGTGGTGGAGCTGCCCCAGGAGTGAGCTGGTTCCTCATCACACCTCCAGCTCTGCTTTCTCTCCCGCAGGATTTTCGTGCTGGGCATTGGATTTTTTACCCTGTGCTTCCTGATGACTTCCTTGGGAGGGCAGTTCTCAGCCAAGCGCCTGGGGGACTCACCCTTCACCATCCGGAACGAAGGTAAGCGCAGCTCCATGTCCCTCCTGTCCCGTGGGATGCTCCATGACCCTCATGTTCGTGGTGCCAAGGATGCAGGAGGATGGTGCTTGGATCCTCCATTCCCACGGGTCCCTCCTGGCTCACTTCAGGAACGTCAGGATGGCTCAAGGTCCTGTTGGCCCTTCTTGCCGTGGTGTGGGGCACTTTGCAGCCGTGTGTCTAAAACCTGGCTGTGTTCACATCCAGAGGTGTGACACAGTGGGGACAAGCGTTGGAGTGTGGGTACTGACCCTGGCTCACAGCAGAGGGATGGGGAAGCAGTGGGATTAGACCTTCAGCTGGCAGCAGTGTGGGTTGCACGGGCTGTACCTGGTATGACACGTGGAGGATTTGGCTCAGGTGCTCGGAGGGGTCAGTGGTTTTGAGCAGTTTTGGTCTGCAGGGAGTAGAAATTGTTTCTTAGGGAAGGGAAAATGAAAAGGCCTTTGTGGTTTTGTGGATCTACTGAAACATAGAAGAGAATAATCCAATTTTTAGCAAGTGTGTGTTCTGTTACATTTTTTAAAACACCTCTTTTGGCGAGACATGAAGTCAGCTCAGCAGACAGCTTCTGTGGTGGGAGGGTCATGTCCTGCCCTTGCTCTGGGAGGATGCTGCTACCAGGAATTGAGCTTCCCCCTGACTTTTCCTCTGCAATTCCAGTCGACTGAACTGCACAGAGGGAAATTCCCAGCTTGAACTCCACTGAGCAGGGTGAGACAGGCTTGGTTAGGCCACCATGGTCTTCTCTGTACCAAAAGCATGGAGGAATCTGAGCTTCACAGCCTCACCTGAAATGTGATTTTCGGACATTAAATCCTTTCCTTTTGGTGCTGGAGGAAGTGCTAATTGCTTCCTTACAGCAGTAGAAGACTGAAGTGATGGTTTCCAGAAGTTGGATGGTGCTTGTTGAACTGCTTATTTGACTTTCAGAGAGATGAATGGGCAGCTGGTTTGTGTTCTCTCTGTGGATGGTGGCTAGTGTTCCTCCCCCTCTGCTCCCCTAATCCCATCACCAGCTCCATTAAACCCCTTCTCCAAGGGACTGGTGTTTTCCTGGTGACCTCAGCCTGAGCTGGAGCAGGTTGCAGGATCAGTGATTTTTGGTGTTTCTGCATGTCTTGCCACAGCCAAGGTACATGACCCTCTAAGGGAGGTGGGTGCTGTGTTAATGTCTCTGTCCCCATTCCAAGAGCAGTCCTGGGGTGGCTGGTGAGTGAAACCTGGATATAGGGGATTTCTTCCTTCTCAGGATGAAAAGCAGCACATGAGGAGGGAAGGTGGGCAGAAGCCCCCAGACCTTCTCCAGACCTGGCTTTTGAGGAGCAGCGTCCTGAAAAGACTCCTGAGTTTGAAATTAAAGGTGTCACTGTTACAGCTGCTCTCCGTCCCAGGAGAGCTCCAGTGTCCCCAAGGAGTTTGCAGAGAACTAGAAGAAATGCTAAGAGGGCCTGATAAACTGTGGGACCAGCATAGCTGAGAGGTGGCACAGGTCGTGCTGCAAAGGGCAGCAAATGTTTCCAGAAACCTGCAGAAGCAGCTGGTTTCACCCCCGAGGACCTTAAAGTTGGGGTGAAATGGTGGCAAAAAGATGATTATTCATCTCTTTATCCCCTTTCTGGATGCCTTGGAGTGGAGTGGTTTTCCCATCTTTATTCTTGTCATCAATTTAACCCAGACCTTTGAGTGCACCGATTCCATCCTTGCCTGTGTCTTGTTTGCTGGGTACAATGTCAGTGCAGTGCTGGAGCTGGATCACAAGAAACATCCTTTTTCAGGCTCTCACTTTTGAGTTCTCCAGACTTACTGCTTCAGGTGCTTAAATCAAGCTGTGCAAAAGGGTTCACCTTCTTGCATTGAGCCCCTTCAGCCTGACTGGTCGGGGGAGATGCTGCTTTGCTCTGAGGTGGTGCAGGTTGAATGTTGCTTCTGGTAACGCCTGGTTGGTCTCATTTAAAGAAGAAAAATAAATCATGATCTAGGTCCTCTAATTTTTCAAGGTTTTGGTCTCTTAGGTTTCTAACTGGCTAAGGCAAGTCCCGCTTTGTTAGAAAGCTCAAAAATTCAATGTAAACCCAATTTTTTTCCTTTATTCTGTGGATTTGCCAAGCAGAGTATTGCTTCCAGATAAATTACTGCACTTTTGGCTGTTTCTTACTGGGGAAGATATGGTTCATTCATGGTCTCACACACTGTTATTGAACACAAAGCATCCTCTCTCCTGTCTCTGGAGGAAGGATGCCAAATTGGAGGAGGGTTATATTCTTTGTCCCCAGGACTTGGCAGGTGCAACCTGAAAGGTTTTTTTCCAGCTCTTTAACACCGGGTTCAGCCTTTCCTGTGACACTGGTACATAGGGACTGGCTGTCCCACAGGGGGATGTGGAGATCATGTGGAGGAGGGTGGGAATGCACGTCAGGGGGATGGGAAAAAATGGATATGCTGCTTATTAGCAGTGTGAAGTCTCAAAAGGTCTGTTTGAATAACAAACTGACATTTAATTAACATGTGTTGTGGATCCCAAGGAAACAAAAGAAATATTCCTGGTGGTTACTGTGGCTGTTCAGTGCACAGTGCTGGGCTGAGGGCGAGCTCAGGGGAGCAGGTTAATTTTGCTGGGCTAATCAGCCCTTGGTGTGAGGGCTGGTATTCCCAAAAACCTGGAGAGGTTCAGGGCTGATGGCTTTGGAGGAGTTCCTGGGTGTGTGGCCTCACGTTTGCTGTGCCCAGGCTTGAGAATCTCTTGGGACTGGGCTCTTGGTGGGGAAGGAGCCTGATCCCTGCTGCTGTTCCCTGCTCCACCTGGACTCATTGAAGCACTGGGTTTATGGGCCCTTCTGAGCATTATTCATTAACTGCTGGATGTTGCAGGGAAGCTGGCAGCATCCTCTCCCAGCACTCTGAGGTGGGCTGCTCTACCAGCAGAGCTGGTGTCCTTAGCAGGGTAGGCTTGTAGTTAGTGAGTGTCAGTCCTGTGGTCCTTCCTGGGGCTGATCCCAGCTTTTATGGCTGGTTGTGCTGCTTGTTGTTTCCACGTGTCCTGCCAAGATCAGCAGTGATGCTGTGCAGGGGAAGCTGCCCCTGTGCTTCAGTGCCTGTGGGGTTGGGGTGGCTGCAGAGTAGCAGGAGGTGTCAGAAAATCACTTGCTTAAAAATCATTTGTGTCCAAGAGATCCTCTGTGTTGTGGGTAAATGCTAAAGCTCATGGTCCAGTTTAGGCTGGGGCTGTTCCTGTTTCTCGCTGGGTGTCCTGACCAGCCCAACCCCGAACCTGAGATATTGCAATCCGAGGGGAAACATGAAAATACCCCCGTGCCCTGCCCAGAGCTTTCTTGGCTTCTGAGCTGTGCGAGCAGCCGATCATAACCAAAATAAAGATAGATGTGAGGCAGGAGCATGAAAAGGAGAAATGGATAATGTCACAGTCCAAAAGTTAATCCCGTTTAAAATTTGATTTTTTGTATGTGAATCCCTTTCTTGGTGGTTGTCTCCAAAAGCCAAGTTTCTCAGTGTGTGCCAGAAATCATTCCTCAGATGGATTCTCTGCTTGGTGATTCGATGCAGCAGAGGCTTTGCATCTTGACAATAAATAAAAAAAGCCTTCTGAAATGCAAGTTATTTTATCCTAATCCGCTGCTGTCAAGTAAACACAGACAAAGGTTCCTTTGTTTTGAAATGGCCACTGAGAGAATTTGTTCTGCAAACAAAGATGTAGATAAAAAAGGGAACAGATAGGTCTATAAATTTTGAATGTGGGAGATGTTTTGGGAAGGGCTCTAGACTCAGGAGACTGAATTTTTTGTGCCCTCTTCTCTCCTGCTCTTTAGAATTTAAGATGTTTTGGTGTTTCTTTTTTTTTCCCAGTCATCTTTCTTGGGGTTGTTTTACTGCCAGAGTTAAGGGGCAGGGGGCTTATCCTGGAAAAGTACCAACATGTAATCCTGGTGCTGGCAGTGCAGCCAGGAAGGATTTGGCAGTGGTCCCCCTGCCCGTGGCCGTGCCCCAGGCTGGGTTTGGTGGGGATGTGCATCCTGCTGGTGGAGTTTGCTGCTGCAGGAGATTACCAGAGGAAAATAGGTTATTAAGTGTTAAAACGCCGTTAGATGTGGCTGGAACATTGCCTGGAACGGCTGTAGCTTGTTCAAAAAATCAAAAGCCTCTGGATTCCTCTTGCTGTTGGTTCCTGTATGGTTGGGTATGAGGTGCTGGAGGGATTTGCTGCAGACCCCGGGGGATGTGTAGGATGGGTCCTGATATCCCAAATTGGCTGGAGCTGAGCTCTGCCCTCCCACTGGGCTTCTGATTCTTGCCAGAGGGGATCTGGTTTAATTTCAGCTGACCTTGGTGGTGCTTTGGTACAAGGGCTTTGAGAGATAGAGGTGTTTGGGGTCTGTGAGAACTGCAGCAGCAGTCCTCATGTTGAAGTCCTTGAATCCCGATGCCTTTGGGAAGTGGTGGTTTGCTGAATGACTGGAGTTGTGTGTTTACTGTCTTTTTAACCTGTTTTCAAGTGTTTCCTGCTTCTCAGCTTGAGAGCTCAGCACCTGCCTGTTTCCACCCCAAAACAAGTTTCCCAGCAGCATCTCCAGCTGTTTTCCTGTCAGTGACCACAGCTGAGCCCCTGCATTGTGTTTCCTCAACGGCCTTGGAAAAGGGATCAGTGGGGATGGGATGAAGGAAGGACAGGGGTGCTGGAGAGCTGATTTTAGAGCATAAACTGGATAATATAAGCAAGCAAGGGTGAAGCACATCCTCTGCAAGGCTGTTGCACCTTTTCCTAGGTTGCCAAGAAGTCTTTTGGGGTTTGATCTCCTCAGGGCTGCCGGATATGGACCTTGATGGGATAATAACCAGCTTGTGGACTGGGACAGGGGGTTTCCCAGTCCTACACCACTGGGACTTTCTGCAGCAGGGCAAAGGTAACTTGACCTGGAATCTGTCTGGTGTGGCCAGTGCAGCAGAGAACAACTGCTGAGAACAACTTCAGCTGCAAATACCTCTGAGACTTGATCATTCATTTTCATTTTTTAGGGAATAGAAAAAAATCTGGAAAAGTTGTGGAGAAAATCTGCTAGGGAAACTCCCTTACTGGCTTGGGGTGTCTTGTCCTGCATGCAGACTGTGGGGGGAAACTGAGCACTGCAACTTCCTTGGGGCTTCAGAGGGGCTCTGGTTTACCATGTTGGGCTGTCAGGAGAGGTCCAGAGACAGCAGCCAAGGCATGTTGTGCTGGAAATGTTGTTTACCATCACCTGGCAGAAATCCTGCCCTGTTCTCCCCAAACCCAGCACCCCTCCTGTATTCCAGCTACTGGAGTGCTCTGCCTCTCCTGCAGCTGATGTTTGCTCCAGTTCCTGGAATCTCACCTGCTTAAAGCGATTTCTTCCATCAGTGAACAGAGAAGAGGTGAGAGGGAGACGGTTCAGGGCTGTGCAGCACAGCTAACTGCTTTGTTGTTTGTGCCTTTTGTTTCTCTCCAGAGCAGGGATGTTGGTGGAGGGGTGGGAACTGTGCTGGGGAAGATAATGTTGAAAGTTGCTCAGGGTTTTGTAGGGCATCCTCACTGTTTCAGAGCTGTAGTACTGTGAAGCAACAGGATCTCATGTTATTTCAATCCCTTGAATTGCTCTCTGAGGAGCAGAGCAGAGAGGCCAAACAGAAATGTGAGAACCTGCGTGATCTCCTCAGAGGGGTCCTTTGCTCCTGCTCCTGTCTCTGCTGCTTTCCCTTCTGCTCCAGCAGCATCCCAGCTGGGTTAACATGGCCAGGTAACATTGACATTTGTTCTCACAGAAGATGCAGAAAGGTCAAGCTTGGATTTGCCAATGCTTGGAGCGAGCTTGAAAAACTCCCTGTCCTCCCTCACAGTCAGCTGTGCTGGGAGAGGAGGAGGTCTGTGCCCATGATCCCGACCTTCTGTGTATCTTCTCTTCATGAGGGATGACAGCAGAGGAGGGGACAGCTTGGCTGGGCTCTGTCCTGGCTGCAGTGAGATGCTGCTCAGCCTGAAGGAGCTTTAAAGCAAAATGCAGATGTGTTCACTCTCCCATCCCAGTTCCCTCTCTCTTGGGAAAGGTAATTTCAGGACCCGTTTGCAAACTTGGGTCGCTGCCACTTGTGACAGATCCCAGTCTGCTTCTCTCCAGAGCACACACTTTTTCTGGCAGGAGCTTGAGTTGGGCAAAATACCCGAAAGTTGTTTTGTGACTTTGAAAATCCTTTTTCTTACCTGACCTGGCTGGACAGAGCACCCAGGAGCGAGGGCTTTGACTTACTCCTCGAGACGTGGTGCACAGATGTGTAATTCCAGGGATGCTCGTGTTTCCTTTGCTTTCAAAAAGCCATGTGAGTTATAGATTATCTTATTGCCTTTAATGCACAGCGAAGGTGACAGGAGAACCAGTTGTGAAGACTCGTGTAAGCAAGTGACAGTGACGGGGGGGGACACACAGGCAGAGAAGGGAGGGAGCCGGGCGGACTCCGCTCAGCAAATTCAGTGCTAATTATTCCCAGTTTCTTCCTGAGTGAGTTATAACCCTCTCCTGGGCTGCCTGTGTCATGTTTTGATATTGTCTGCTGATCAGCCCTGGGTAACTGCAGCGACTTGTAAGCAGCTTGTCAGGATCAGTGGATGTTGGAGCGTGTCTCACCGGATGGCGCTGGATGCTGGTCCAGGCAGGGGGATGAGGCTTCTCTCAGGATCTGAATCCAGAATTTGCTTGTGCAAAACTCTCTCTAAAGGCAGCAGGGATTTTCCCTCTCTGGTCATCTCTTCCTGCAGTGCCTGTGGGGCTGTTATTCAGACCATTTTCCCAGGTCCCTATGGAGAGGGTGTGGGTCAGTGGGTGCGTGTCACCTCCTTGGCACTATCTGGGACATGCAGATCCTGCATGTCCCCAGTGCTTAATTTTTCTGTTGCTGCATCCAGAGCTGGATTAGAGTCTCCTATGGGTGCCAGCCAGGGGGAACCCATGAGGAGGAGTGTGCTGGGCAGCTCTTCAGTGCCTGGGGCTCGTTTCCAGCCTTGCTGCATCCATCCCTTCCAAAGCTGCTCCAAGCCTCTTTGTAGGCTGGAGCAGCCAGCTGATGCTATGAGAGGTTGGCTGGTTGGTGCCAAGTGGAGGTGGTTGGTTCTGGGAGGATCTCCTTGGTGAGAAGCTGTGCTGGGGGCTGATGGGCTTTTGACTTTTCCTGGGGAAGCGGCTCCCACCGCTTGGCACTGTTCTCCCTCTTCCTTGTTGTCCAAGCACTGGTGGGCAGAAGGGAGTTAATGGAGAACCCAGATGCAGGGTGAGGGCTTTCTACCTCAAACATTGCCTTTTGCCAGCTCCTGCTGGATCCTTGGTTGCTCCAAGAGATCTTATAAGTGGGTAACACAGCACCTGTGAGTGCCATTGGCTCCACTGTGCTGGGGTTGCACCCCCATGGCCAACACAGGGATGTCCTTAACCTGCATTTTTTTGGGAGCAGACCGTTCTTTTGTTTGGGTGGAGAAAGTGGGCATTGATGAAAAGCACGTGTCCTCTCCTGCTTCTGCTGGTGTCCCCCCTCAGAACGTGCACTGTGTTCCCATCCCCAACCCACGCTTGGAAAGGGAGTTACAAATGGAAGTGTTAAACTTTACTGCTCTTATTAAATTGCTGTTGCAGGCAGGGAAGTGATTGCTGTCAAAATAAGGAAAGTAAAGGCATCTGCAGGGGTTACTGCCCACTTCTGTGGGAATATGCTGGGGGAGCAAAATGCATATTCTGAGGAGGGTAGAAAGAAGTGTCAGGGCTGCTGTTTCAGTGGTTAAGACTGAATCCACCCTGTGAACATGTCTCTTACTGAAGAAGTGCCTATTTGGTAGAATTGCTGCTCAGAATTTGATGCCTGCAGGCTTGAAGAGAAGAAAGGAATTGTCCCACCAAACCTATTGGAAGATGGGAGTGTAAATTCCTGAGTCTGGGGGGAGCAGAGGTGAAGACCTCGGTGCAGTGATGTGCACTGGCCCCTTCCCTGCTGTCCCCACATTGGAGGAGGCAGGAACAGCATCCTGCTGCCTTGGCACTCTGTTATCTCCATAAGCAAGGACTCCCAGGGAATGATTAAATCAATTAATTGATTTTCTATAGCTCATAAGGAAGTCAAATGGCATTTTCATCAATGCATGATGAGCCAACACCCCACCATGGCCAGGAGGAATGTCAATGGCTCTTTATGCTTTTATTACCCCTTCTCTCTCCTAAATCAAAATTCATCTGGAGCCTGGGAGGCAGCAGGTACTTCAGAAAATAAAACTAGCACAGTGGGAACCATAGCAGCCTCTGTAAAAGCTGGGTTTTCCCATTGATTTATTTGTTTCTCTGGCTTAAATGAGAGTCCAGGGCTCAGTTCAGCTTGAGCAGAGATTAGCTGAGGCTCGTCCTGTGGGCTCTGCTTGGGGCTGTTGCCCCACTCCACTGCTGCTGGAAGGATCCAGCCACTGGGCTCCATGGAGATGGATGGGTTTGGAGGAAGGGGATGATTTATTAGCCCCTGGAAGCAGGGTGGCAGGATGCCCAGCACTGTTTGGCCAATATTTTTGGCTGAAGGAGGAATGGTAATCATTTTGGAAATGTTAAATGAGTGAGTTCTGCTGTTCCTGAAGCAGAAAGTTTTTGGGACAGCTGTAAATGTGGCTGTGGGCTTAAGTGCTGGATGTGCAGAGCTGGAGGGGGGATACTGGTGCCGAGCTTCTTGAAGCCTTCCTCTGACTGCTTTTGGGGTGTGCAAATGCTGGTTCAAATCCTTCCTTTTGTGCAATTCTTGAGGCATTGGGTCCTGATAGTACAGTTTTCTCTGGATCAGCAAGAGGGGCTGTTGGGAGGAGAACAGGTTGAGTCAGTGCTGATGCCCTTGTAGAGAAGCCTCTCTGGTAAAGACCAAGAACCCAAATGAAAGTTGGTCTCTGTCCTATGGGACCAGTGTGTGCTGCTCCTCACCTGGAGTTGGGGGTCCCATCTGCAAAACCAGGGTCTGGTTTTGCCTCTGGTGTGCCAACAGCATCCAGCCCAGTGTGGGGTCCAGCCGTGCCCCAGGAGCTCCCATGTCCTCTGGGCTTTGCTCCAGCAGCTGCCCTTGATCCATCCCTGAGCTGGAGCCCCTGTGTTTTAGGAAGCAATTTAAAATCAATGTTAATCTTGTAATTTGGAAGCCTCTCCTGCAGTGTGAGGTGTTTGAAGCACTGCAGAAAAGCTTAAAATGCAGTTTAAAATAGTGCTGGCTGGCAATAGAGAAGCAACTAAAAATTCCCTGCTGCTACTTTTTAAAAAGAGAAAGTTAAAGGGGGATGAAAAGGAGGAAAAAGATGGGCTAAAAAATATATTAAATGAAAGCTGAGCTGCAGCTTGTGCTGGGGTTGTGTGTATTCATCTCCTCTTCCCCAACTCCCCCAGCCCATCTCCTGGGGCTGCTGTGGAGAGGAGGAGATGATCCTGTGGACTGTCCCCATGTCTCAGAGGGAACACCAGGTGTCTGGTGTGTGTGGGGAGGTAAGAAGTAGTAAAAGCTGGGGAAAACAGCCCTGTGCTCTCCTTCGCAGCAATGAAATGCTCCTGGCTGGGAGTGTGTCTGTTTGTATTGCTCAGCTTTGTGCCTTTTCTTATTTGTATGGAAATAGGGAAAGTGTTTGGGTGGAGATAGAGCTGCAGGCTGCTCCTACAGGCTTTTCCTTTCAGATGCTGGAACAGTGGGAGCTGGTTGGTGTAGAGAAGCATCAGGAGCCCCTTCTGCAGGCTCAGCTTGGGGTCCCACAGCTGAAAGGCTGCCCCGAGGGAGGAACGAGATCCCAGACCCAGCAGGGTTGGTACAGGAGCACCGGGCTGGCACTGCTCTCCACACTCAGTGCAGGCTTGAAGAAGGCTGGTGGGACCTTGGGTGGAGGCTGAGGTGTGTTCAGGACCTCTCTGTGG
The DNA here is from genome assembly GCA_035041135.1 of Platyrinchus mystaceus. NCBI lineage: Eukaryota > Metazoa > Chordata > Aves > Passeriformes > Tyrannidae > Platyrinchus > Platyrinchus mystaceus. The sequence goes on from JAWWLV010000046.1 coordinate 7,532,728, forward strand.
TTTCCTCTAACCAACCTCCTCCATGAAACCTTGTGGGGTATCATCGTCCTGTGCAGCAGCACCCTTTGGGGAGAACCTGCAGCGTCCTGGGGTGGAAGAGGCTGAGGCTTTCAAAAGGAGCTAAAACCCCTCAGGAGCATAAAAATAGCACTTGGGGGGCATGTTCCCTTTAGCCACTTGGACTGATTCAACCCTGCTTGCCCTGTGGGAGGGGAAGGGAGGTACAGCTCACTGCTCATGGAGCTGTTGGCAATGCAGGAGCCCAAGGACGTGGCAGTCCCCACGTGAGGTGGGCAGAGCAGTGCCAGTCTGTAGGGGTGACAAGATGCCTCCAGGAGATATTTATGGGACCAAACAGGGTGGTTTCCCACCTGCTGGTGCTGCTTTGGGCACCATGTGTGCCACAGCATGACTGGGTCCTGCTTCTGGGAATTTCTTTGGCACATGGGTCACCCCCCTGTGGACCCCAGGCACTACTGGGGTGGAGGGGGTGCTGTAGGAAAGCTGGGGGGTCAGCAGCAGGTCGATGGTGCAGCTGGAGCTGTACCAAAGTGTGTGCTTCAGTGGTAGCCTCCAAACCGCTTTGTGTGTGCCTCCAGGTAGGTGGCAGCTCCTGGTCCTTTTTTCTGTTGTGGCACTGGCTAAGCAGGTCTGTATTTTCTCTGTATAAATTAAAAGCAGTTTAGTGGCAGATGTGGGTGGATTTGCTGGTGGCAATAACTGGCTGGGAGTCCGTGCTGGTGAGTGGATGCCCTTGAGGGGTACAGCCACCCAGTGGGACATTGTCCATCCCTGGAGCAGCTTCCCCTAAGGGATAGAAATGGAAAGTGACCATCACTGCCAGCCTGAGCCTGGCCTTGGGCTTTCTTGTTTCCAGTTAGTGCTGGGTCTCTGGGCTGTGATTGTAATGGATTATGTGTCAGGGTTAGCCCTTGGCTAGTTGACTGTTTGGTCTTTTAATCTGCTTGAATCAAAATCAATAGTGAAAGTAAATAGAGGAACATGAGAGGGGCAGAGAATTGAAAGGCTTTACTCCCTGGGAATGTGCTGGGGTGGGTGCCCTCATGAGAGGATGGGCTGGGAACAGCCCTGGGTACCACCACCTGAGGAGGTGAGCAGTGAGGTCTGGGTCTGGCTGCACCATGTTGGGGATCCTCCAATTTCTTCTCCAATAAATCCTTCAAGATAGCATTGTCCTTTTTGAGGGGTTTAAGTAGCCTGGAGTTGTTCTTTAAAGGAGGAAACCAAAGCCAAGCAAACGATGCTTTAGATTGAAATTAATTCCGCTGGTATTTTCAATGGATGTAAATAACATCTGACCATCTCTGAGCAAATTCCCTTCTTGGACCAGAGCGTTTGCGAATGGCCTGGCAGGGATGTGCCTGATGTCTGAGAAAGGGGGGAACCAACAGCAAACCAGCCATGGCATGGACAGCAGGAATGCAGCATGGAATTTTAAATGTCAGGGAGATGCTTTGGGTGCTGTTCACATGGGTCTGTGGAGATGTGGGTCAAGGCTGTGCCTTGATCTCCCTGCAGTACATCGGTGATGGGTAAAGGGAGGCTTTTGCTGACCTTGAAATGACTTCGATTTGGGTGAGAAAGTTTTTTTTTTTCCTCAGCATGAAGCTGATGCTGAGCATTGTGAGCCCCCTGGAGCAGGATGGGGCTGAGTGACCCAGGGACGGGGAGCTGCCATCAAGGTCCAGCAGCTCTGCAGGGCAAGGAGATTTGAACCAGTCCAATGGCTAAAGGTGACATGCCCCCCGAAGTGACAGTTTGTTCTCCTGAGGGGTTTTATCTCCTTTTGAAAACCTCAGCCCAAGCATCCAAGATCCCCACATAAACCTGGTGACATCCTACACGCTCCATCCCTGCTTGTGGGGATGTCTTTCCAGTGTGAGCAGTGGTGGGATGGTGTGGGGAGGATGCTCAGGATCCCAAATCACAGTGTTTGAGAAAGGAAACTCCTTCCCATTTGTTCCTTCCACTGTGGCACAACCTGGACTTTGCCAGCATCACTTCACGTCATCCCCCCCGATCCCAGCCCTGTGCTGGGCTGTCCTGCAGGGAGTCCCTGTGCCAGAGATGCTCCATGAAATGGTGCTTTCTTAGCTGTTCCCTGTTCCTGCAGTTATAGAATCACGGAATATCCTGAGTTGGAGGGGACCCACAAGGATCATTGAATCTTTGAGGCATCTGGCATTGAACTTCACCCTTGCATTCAGGGTGAAGAAAAACTTCCCGGCACACTCGTCCTGGTTCCCATTCCTGGAGGTTCCAGTGGCAGGTAGTGACGGGGGGTGACGCCTGCCTACAGCTGTGTTCACTCCAGGAAGGTATTTTAAAGAGAAGTGCATCATTAGTGAATTCCCTTGGGTTTCAACCGATCCAAATTTGAGCATATTGGCTGTTGACTATTCCACTGGTTTCACAGAGATACTATTCCTTTTTCCACAAGACATCACCCTTAGGGGATGCTCTCCTTTTTTTCCCTGATTTCATCCAATTACTTAGCTGTATGCTCTTCTGAAGCACCATAAATAATTCTCCTCCCTCTGCTGTGTTTACCAGCATGTCTCATGAAATCCGGTAAGATATGATTGATTGCAATCATTATTTCCTAGTGCTGCTATGAAAACCTCTGTCAGTTCAGTGATTGCCTTGAAAGCGTGGCTGCCACTCAGGAAAACTGTCAAAACCCTGTCACACTTTAGCAAACTCCAATTAATCTGTCGATCGGGTTTACTTGTATTTTCTTTCCCATCATTGCTGATTATCAAGGGAAATCAGAATATTTTTCCTTAGTAATTAGCAGCTTGGTTAAAGGAAGTGGTTTGCAGGACTATTTTAGTGGGGTTTCATGCTGTTGAGTCAGGTTTGGGTTCATCCTGGCTGCCTGCAGTGCTGGTTGTAAGTCTTTTTGGGGATCTTCATCACTGGCTTCAGGGAGAAGCTGGGGGTCCTGGCTGGGCTTGCTTCCATCCTCTGAATCCCCATTGATGGCTCAGGCAGCTGAGCAGCCCTTTGGCAGGTGTCTGGCACTCTGCTCCAGGTTAACAAATTAATCCTGGCTCTTGCATTTTTAAAAGGGTCGCTTCAGCACTTTTCCTCCTTTCTTTTGCTTTTAATGAGACACACTTTCCAAGAGATGTAATAATCATTGCCAAAAAATGTCAGGTCGTTGTTAGCCTCCTTAAGCTGCTGGAACAACAACAACGACAAAAACCAGGAACAGAGAGAGAGAGAGGTGTTGATGAGGGAAAGCTTCGACTTCATCTCTGAGTGCCGGGGGAGGGCTGGGGAGGGATGTGCCCCGACACAGCTCTGCTTTTCTGGCAGGGTGCCCCGAAAGATAACGCAGGGAAGGCTGGGATTTTTATTTTTTTTTTATTACTATTTTTACTAAGGATTTGGTTGTTGGTTTTTTTGTTGTTTGTTTTTTTTTTTCTTAAATTTCTTTATTGGAGAAGGAATATCTCATCTCACTGTTGACAGCCAAGCTCAGAGCTTTGCTGTTGAAAAGCATCCTGGAATCACTCGAAACTGGCTGGGAAATTGGATGGCGGCAGTGACATGTGGGGAAATCTCAGGGAAGCCAGTGGGAGCACTGGGGGGGCCAGGCTGGTGATGGGATCCAGGGGGAAATGTTTTTGTTCCCCAGTGGGAATATCCTTGTTTCTCAATAGTGATTTGGGAGCAGAACTGTCTTGTTAGCTGTGCTTCTGTGGTGAGGACTCAGAGCAGGCATCCTTGCCTGGATTGCCTGAAGCGTGGATGTGGCCTGAGCAGCAGGAAATCTCCATCTCCATCCTCTGCTGATCACTGGGAAGCTTAGTCTGGGCAGTGGGGACTTGGCACTGAGCACCCTGGGGTGCCTGGCACAGACATCAGTTCACTGCTTCCTTCTAGAAACATGAACTCCGTGCCTCAGTTTCCCTGTCCCCCTGCCCAGGCCAGCATTGGGCTCCCTTGTCAGGGATGGAGAGGCTCCTGGAACCCATCCCAAACCGCTCAGGACCCCCCACATCTCTTCTGCAGGGACCAGCTCTGCCCAGGCTTTTAGAGCAGCAATTTAAAATTCAAATGAGCTGCACCACTAAACAGGCCTCTGTAATTCACAAAATGCAGTCTGGCTACCCATTGGGGTGACAGCTCAGTCTGAGCTGGTAAAGCAGCTCTTGGTCATCTCCATTGCCTTCCCAGGCATGATCCTTATGTCCTCCAGCAAACCATCACAGCCTGACACCCCTCCACCCCCCCAAACAAGCTGGGATCCTGTCATGGGTTTGAAAATCCTTGGGCCAGGGGTACTGCTCTGTCCATGGAAAGCTGATGGTTGTGGTTTCAGCCTTTCTGACCAGCTGTAGGGGCTGTGTCAGGTCCCTTTCCTGACCTCCAGCTTCACCCACTGGCACAGGAGAATCCAAGAAGGATGAGCAATCTCCACCTCACTCAAAAACTGAGTTCAAGGTCTAAGCTCTGGCCTGCTGGCCATGCTGGGATGTCAGAGCAGGGGCAAATTCTGAGTGGAAATCCCCATTTGGGGGGTGGTCAGCCCTGGGGTGGGCAGAGGGTGCAGGGAGCTACTATCCATGAACACAGCCTGGCTGTGGGAGGGATGTCACTGGAGTAGGTTCAGTCTGTGGGCAGATAAGTAATGTGAATTTTCTGACCTAAGCCCGTCTCAGAGCTTTTCTATTTTCCTTGGCCGTGCCTTTGCCTGATTTGCTCAGCTGTGTTTGGGGTGGCTCCTGTCAAAATGGAGCTCCAGGGTCTCCAAGTTTCCACGTTTTTCCCCTCATAGCATCTTTTAATTGCAAGTTCATGAGTGCTGCTGCTCTTCAGTGGGACAGGCTGTGACTTGTATCTCACCCAGGGGACTAGGAGACCTTCCTGGTGGGATGGACAAAGGTGGCTCCTGCATTCCCACACCCCCCACCCAGGGAGGTCTGGGCACCCACCGGTTCAAGTAGAAGCCACTGGCTTCTCGCCATGGGACTGCAGGGATGTTTGGGGAAGAGCCCATTTTCGGTCTCCGTGAATGGTGGTGGGGGTTTTTTTGTTTGTTTGTGGGGTTTTTTTTTTCCTTTCTTTGAGGAATTGCTTTTGCTCTCCATGTTTCTTCCGTTTGGTTAGATAGCGTCAGGAAAAATAATGTGTTGGTGATAATCTCAGCCAAGCGTGGGAGAGACAGCCCTTGGCGAGGTCTGGCTGGCCTGGTGTCAGCTGCTTGGAGGGGTTAAGGGTTGGCTCCTAACCCTGTGCCCAAGTGCCGTGTGTCTGACAGCGACACAGCCAGGGTGATCCGACGCTTTCACAGCGCCTGCCGGGGGGAGAACCGGGGTGTGCAGCTGCTGGAGCCCCTTGTTCAGCTGCAGTGCCAGTGCAGCCTTCTTCCATCAGAGCTGGAAATCAACCCCTGGCTCCAGCACCACAGCATCTGGAGCTGGAGTCAGTGGGTCAATTACTGGGGAGTAGGGATGGAGCCAGGGCTGCGGCTCTGCAGCCGCTGGATCCCAACACAGCCATACACTGCTCTCATCCCAAACCATCCAGGCCTTGCATTCAGGCCTCTGTGCTACTTGATGTGCTCAGCAGCTTGAATCAGCTCCTGTGGTGAGGAGAAACCCGTGCCAGGGCACACAATGCCATGGGGATGCCCATCCCACCGCCTGAGCTGGGTGCTGGGGGCTGTGCCAGGGTGGAGGATCCCGGGGATGCGCCAGCACAGCCACGCTCTGGCTTTGCAAGACTGGTTGTGGCTCTGTTTGGGGATGCAGGAGGTGTTCCCAAGTGCTGATAGTCACCCGATAGCCACCCAGGGGGTCCGGCAGGCGCTCGCCTTCCCAGCGCCGCCCACCCGGCTCCTGCTGCTCCCTAAATTAAACATGTGCTGCCCCTTGAAAAGCACATGTGAGTGGCACGGCAGAGATAAGCTAAACGGGAGAGGTTCAGGGGATTATGCACTGATTAAGTTATTACCAACGTGAAATGAGCCGCTCTGAGATGAAACAGGAGCTTTATTTTCCGTTCCCTGGCTCCAGGCTCAGGCTGCCTGTCACTAGACGGCAAATCAAACTGGGAGCCAGGGGCTCCTGTGTATCCCCAGTGCAGGATCAGTGCAGCAGCAGGTCAGTGCCGTGCAAACCCATAGGACCCAGAGTGTTAAATGGGGCTGGGAACTGGGGGCCTGCTCTGTTTAGGGCTGGGGTTTGCTGAGATGCAGCATTTGAAACAGCTATTTCCAGTGCTGGACCACCTACCCCACAGCAGATTTGGGTAGGAAATAAATTCTTCTCTGTAACAGGAAAATCCAGTGCTGCTGAGAGGATGTGTTGGGGGATGACCACCTATTTGCTCAGTTTCCCATGTTTTTCCTTAAGCATCCCCTGCAGGCTGCTATCAAAGGCAGGGTGCTGGGCTAGGTGGGTCTTGGAGAGTGAAAAATAGAATTGCAAAATGAAAGGCTGTTTGGTTAGTGCTTGGGAATAAAGTTAGTTTCTTGTAACCCCTCGGGACAGGCTGGATAATTCAGGAGTTCCTACCTGGAGAGGCCAGTGAGGAGGCTGGGTCTGGAGCTGGTATAACTGTTGGCTCTCAGGAGCTGGATTTGGGCACAGACAGGCATTCACTCTGCTTGGACAGGATGATGGGCTGTGGGTCTGTTGGCAGAGCCGGGGAGGGGATACTGGGGACAGCAGAGCACTGATATGCTCCATACGCCACCCAGCCCACCTGTGGGGCTGGGGAGCACAAGACCCTGGGCAGCTCTGGGGCTGAAGCTGTGGGGAGGGGGATTTTCTGGGTGGGACACAGCAGTGCCCAGTCGTGGCTGTGTCTCACTTGCTCTTTGTGTGCCTGCAGTGATGGGTGCGCTGGAGTCCCGGGGGGTGCTGCGGCGGATGAGCGACATGCTGGAGATGCTGATGAAGAGGATGGACATCCTGGCCAGGCTGGAGAATAGCACTGACTTCCACAAAGGGGATGAGGCACGATTCCCTCTGGACAGGTCAGTTGGCCGATGCCCCGTGCAGACCCTGTGGAGCAAAACACCCCAGTGTGCTGAGCTGTTGTGTGGGGAGGGTGGAGCCCACCAGGGCAAGGGGCTTGGATAGATCTTGTGTAGTCTTGTTGTTTGCCACTTCTGGAACCCTTTTCCTTTGAGACTTCTGAATTTACTGTGATTTTCTGCGGTTTCTTGAGACATCTGTCCTGGCTGCTGGTGTCGCAGTGTGGGAGGGTGCTGTGCTGTGGTGGAGCTGGAGGTGGGACTCGCTGAGTAACACCTGGTAAATGGGCTTTGTTCACTCTGTCATTAAATCCAGAGCGAACTCAGGACACTTTCTTTGTGCCCATACTCCTCAGGCAGCTGTGGAACTGATTGTTACTTGAAATCCAGGGCTGAGATGTTTAGCCTTGGAGTTGAGCCAGGCTTAAAATGTGCAAAAGGGCTTATAATAGTGCCCTGGCTCCCCATGATGCCCATCTCGGCCAGCAGCTTAAGAGATGCCATCAGACCTTCCTGTTGTGACATGCTGGTTTGCTAAAGAGTCATTTCCCTGTGCTTTGGGAGCCTTTAAACATTTATTGATACTAATTTGAGTGTCATGCTGAGACCTGCAAAGACGGTGACTGGAAGGGCAGTGGAGCAGAAATGAAGAAAAGAACTAAGGTGGGCAGCACTGGGGACAAACTGCATTGTGGAAGAGACTCCAGCGTGGGTTTTGTTCAGGTGGAGTCACAGGTGACACATGAGAGCTGGATGGCAGGGATGTGACATGAGGTCACTGCTGCCCTCTGTTACGTGCCACCAGTGCAGGAGCTGTGGTGCATCCTGAAGGCTCCCACCTGGCATTCCCACCTCCGCCTCCTGCCATCTCTGTGCCTCCCTTTCCCCATCACCATTTCTGTTTCTCTCCCTCCCTTTCCTTACGAGTCTCTTCTGCGCCTGTAGTGGAAAATAGAGTAAGTGAGCCTGTAATTAAGGGCTGAGCTCTGCCATACTGCCTGCACACCTGAGTTAGAGCTGCACAGGCAGCCGTGGAGTGCCTGGTCTTGCCTTTTATGTAGCATCATTTCAGCCACTGAAAAAAACATGATTTACCTTGGTAATGGCAGGCGCTGGGGATTTTGTCGTTAGGAGTCTGGCTGCTACCCAAGTGTACGAGACCACCAGTAATCCTGGAGAGGAATGGCCAGGGCTGTTGCAGCCAGCCACTGCAAGGTGCTCACTCGCATTTGATGTTTTTCTTGGCCAATTTTGTGTTAAAAGAAGCAGTAATTTCAGGTGGTGGTAATTTCTGTACATCAGCAGCCAAAAGATAAGCTTAAAAGCATTTCTGTGGACTGGCAGCAGTTGCTGGCAATGAGGATTTGGTGTTTCAGATCTGCCATGTGGCTGGTGACTCCAAGGCCATCACCTGGGGAGAGCAGAGAGGGTGGGAGCTTATGGACCCACATCAAAACAGCCTCGAGTTTTGTGCATATGCTCAGATGGGCCTGAGTGGTTGAGATTAACACATCTTGGTTTTCAGGAATAAAAAATCAGAAATCAGTTTATCACCTTTTGCTCTTTATAAATCACCTTTTGCTTCTTATAAATCCATTGAATTCAAGTCCCTTTTCTCAATCCTGCATCTGAGCAGATCTGTCACCTCTCCTTTTTCTCCTGTGGCCTCTGAAGATCAGGTTCTGGGCACAGGGCAGAGCATCTCCGGGTGAAGTGACAACCGAGGTGCGGTTTCTTGTGTGTGAGTTCTTGCTGTGACGGTCTGTAAAGCACTGGCAACATTTGCAAACACTTGTGAAGCCTTTTCCAAGCACTTCTTTCCTTGCCTGCAGCCCTGGGTTGTTCTGTGCTCAGAGGAGATGTGTTGGAAGTGTTACAGCTTTGCTGGGTTTGAGCGGCTCCATCTCTGCTGCAGCTCCTGCTACCTCATCCTTAGTGTCCTTCCTTGGCCTGTCCCATTCCCTGCCACCCTTTGCAGGGTACATGAGGCAGCTGAAAGGATGTAGAGCCAATACACTCTGTCTGCCACCCTGCTCTGAGCAGAGCCTGGCTCCTTGCTGACCCTGCTGGATGCTCTCCAGAGCTGAGTGGAGCATCCCAGGCAGAATCAAATAGTATCTGGTGCAAAACCTGGGCTGAGACCCTGAGGAATTGGGGGTGCTGAGGTCCCTGTTCCTTTGGGGGTAACCTGGAGACCCCCTGTGCTGAGCAGGAATGGGCACCTCCAACCACCCTGGGACTGAGCAGTGCCTCCTGGGCCCCGATCAGCCCCACGGAGACGCCTGGGTGCTGTTCCTCATTAGGACCCCGGGATTCCACCCAGGGCTTCTTTCCTTCCCTCCCTCTCTCTGTCTCTTTGATCACCAGTGACCGACTTGAAGCTGTCAGTGAAAGATAATACAATTAAAGGGTGCTAATTTCAAAGGGATTTTAGTCTTCAAAGCGTCTCTGGTTTACACGGGGGCCGCCTTCGTGTCCTTCCCGCTCAGCAAAGCCGCGAGCGGGGGCTTTGCGGTTCCACTTGCCCAAAAGTGGATTAATTCTTGTTTTTACAAAACGCTCTCCTGCTTAGTGCTGGATCTCTGACAAAATCAGAAGGGCTTGGTTTTGCAGAGCCCTGGCTGAGAGGAAGGAGGTGAAGGCTTTGGTGGGCTTTGTGGAGCAGCCTGTGAGCGCTGTACCACTCCAGCAGAGGGGCTGGGGTGGCTGCACCCCTTGGAAAGTGCAAGGAGGAATTTAAATATACAGGGTGGAATTAATGACCTGCCTTGGAAAGCCTCCCAGCTGCCAGGGCAGGCAGCTTCATGTGGCTGAACATCTCTCCAAGAGCTTTCTTGCTCCGTGGGGGCTGTCTGATTGAATACCACACAGGTGCCCACCAGTCTCTTGAAAATGCTTCAGATAAAACTCCTGGAAAACCCAAATGTCCAACATCCTCCTTAGAAGAGCTGGCCCAGGGTTCTGTGGGATGTCATGCTGGGATAAGGAGGCAGGCTGCACCTGTGAACCCTGGGTGTTGCTGTATCCCTTCTCCAGCCCTGCCTGGACTTCCTGCTGCCTGCATCCTGCCTGCACCCTGTCCATGCTGGGAAGGGAAGCGATGGATTCCCTAACGAGGGTGAGCAGCCTGCCAGTCAGCTGCAGAAAAATCAATACTGCTGTTAATTGAATGCAACCCTCGTAAATCATCAGAGGGGAAGGAAATTAGGAGTACTTACGGAAGCCTCCTGGAGAGCTGTCTACTGGGCAAGGGAAATATTAGTTTGCAGTGGAAGTGTTGATCTCTCTGTGGAAGGTGCTTGGGATGGAGGAAGGCGAGCAGTGGGTCTGAAGTGGCTGACCCAAGCTGGCACCATAACCTGACAGTGTTGGGGCTCAGAGAAGCCCTTTTCCCAAAGTTGGGCTGCCCCTGCCCACCTCATCCCATAAGGATATGGCAGAGGGAAAGGCTGAGGTCTGCAGCGTTGCCATCCCTGGTCATCCCTCTTCCCCCAATAGTGGTTAGCCTGCAAAGGGTGTTATTTGCCAACGACTGATTAATCTTCAAGCTTAATTACTGCCGAGGCTCAGTTAATTTCCACACACTCTAAGTATTTGTTCTTGTAATCATTACATGACTCCATATTCCCCCAGTAATTAAAAGTCTTGCAATATGACACTAAATGGATGATGTTCCTGCATCCTGCCAGCCTGGCTCTATTAATTCCTGAATTGTTGCCATTGGTAAGCTGTCTGGAGCGAAATCACTGCCAAATGCCATGATCCCTGGCTACCCAGGTGAGCCTGGAGTGGTCTTAGACCCCCTGTGTGTCTTCTCCCTATCTCTTCAGTGCACTGTGGGGCTCAGTGAGGGCACTGGCAAGGGGAGGTGGCGCTACAGGGTGTGAAAGCTGTTTGGAGCAGCCCGTGGAGACAGTAAGACCTGTCCTGTAATGACAGTCCAGCTTTGCTGGGTGTTTGTTCTGCTGATCAGAGCTTAGCTACAGGAACAGCATCAGGGCTGCATCAGGAGACAGGAGCCATCCTCCCTGCCACTTGCTTTCCTCACAGGTTCCACAACCTATTTCATCCTGGCAGAGGCTGTGAGTTGTTTCTTTCCAGCTTCTGAGGGAGACTCCAGCCTGATCCTGGATGGTTTCAGTGTTAGCTTGGAGGGGATGGGCACAGCTCAGGAGGTTGCTGAGGGTCTGGGGTCCCCATCAGAGTCAGGAGAGAACATACATGGGGAGATTCATGCGTGGACAGCTGAGATAAATTGCTTTTCTCTCTGAGGCAGGATGGAGAGGTGGCTATGTGCCATTAGGAAGGGAAGCAGAGTTCATCCATGTGCTCCCACCTTTCTCAAGGGGCTGTGGCCTCATGGAAAAGCCCCACAGCCAGAGGGTGATGGGCATCACCAGCACAGTGGGGGAATAGGTGCCCAGGTCACTCACACCCTTCCTGCTCCCAGGCTTGTACCTCCACCAGCACTTCCAGCTCGATTTGCTGATCCTAATTCTATGATAGGCTTTGCTTTCTGTTAATTTTGTGCCTTTCCATGCCAAAGCATTGACACATCAGGGGCTGCTTTATCAAAGGGCTTGCAAATGAGGCTTCTTGATGCATTAACACCTGGAGGCAAAGAGCAGTTGGTTGTGTTGTCTCCAGTGGCTTGTGCAGGGACAGCCCTGGGCCCCAGTCCCATCAGGACAGTACTGAGGGACTGGTGGGGTGGGGAGGTGTGGCACCAGTGTGCCCTTTCCCAGGTTGTGTCTGCTTTACCCTACAAGGAAAACCAGATCCCATTAACCCTCCATCAGATGTCCCTGATTTCAGAGCATCTGGGAGCAAGCAGCCCCCTCCAGAGCGATGGGCTTGGGGGTTTCCCAAATAGAGGGCATGGACATGAGGGAGAGGGGTGTCTGGGGAGGCTGCAGTGCTGACAGTGGAAACACAGGCTGCCAAAACAACCCTGCTAAAATTAAACAGAGTGTGACCATGAAACAGCTGGTAAAGGAGATGTGAGGCTGAGATCTGTGTCTTGCCCAGGGGATCCCCTGCCCCAGGGGTAGTGATCAAAACTAGTGGGTTTGGTCTAAATTTTGGGCATGTCCCTTTTAGTCAAGACTGTGAGGCTGGCAATGTCTTCCCAGCTCACTGGAGGTGGTTTCTCACAGCCTGCATCAGGCTACTCAAGCCTGTAGATAAACACGTCTGATTTATGCCCCAACAAAGTGACAGTCCCGTAACCCTCATTTACATGATTCCTTGTATTCCCATAAATAAAACCACTGCTGTCCAGGCATGTGGCTCAGTTTGGTTCTGCTCTGGGAATCAGGAGGAAAATGAAGATTTGGGCTTGTGTCTTCAGCTTCGTGTTCTACCTGGGAAGGATCTGTGATCACTTTGTAACATTCATAAAATATTTTAGCTAATTATATTGGTTATACTTTTGCTGGCAATTTCTCCCTGTGTTGGTGAACTACAGGGTTTGCTTGGAAAGTTGGTTTTCATCATTTTTTTTCACGGAATTTATTGCCAGCTCTCTAGAATGTCAGTGTCCTCCCCTGGGGTGTGCAGCTGTGGGCTTTGGGTTGATTCTCTGTGAGAGTATTTGTGTGAGAAACATCACCCACAATCAACTGAAATGAAAATAAATGGAAGTACTTCAGTGAGTTAAACGCTCTGGTATTTATTAAGTGATTTATTAGGGAACTTGGTGTTGGAGCAGTTCAGGCAGGGCTCTGCCTATGCATCATCTGGTATTTGCTTTAAATGAGTTTCAAAGGAATGCTCCCATCCCAAATCACGTTCTCTGGGATATTTTCCCTGTGAGCACAAATGTGGCCAGAGCGAACTCAGGTCCTTTTCCAGGTGTTTGTGGAGGGAAAGTTGAGCTGTTTAACTCAACCCTGAGCTGGAAAACATTGCATTATACAGAGACCCCAGAAATTACACTGGAAGCCAACTCTCTTCTCTGACTTTTTACAAATATTTTAATTTTACTTTTAATTTTTCATCCAGTTGACTGGCTGGAGCTGCCTGTGAAGAATAAACCCAGTTCTCAGTGATACAGGCACATGGCTCTCGGGGAGGTTGCAAAGCCAGGTGCTGCCTCCCTGTCCTGGTTTGATGTCAGGAAAGGCACTGAGGATCTGAGCAACTTGGCAGAGCCCACTCCAGGGGGGAGGAAAGCAGTGAGTCCTGTTCCTCAGCCCCAGCACTTTTCTTCCCCTAATGTTAACTATAAATTTATAGCAGGCTGATGGCAACCAGAGCTTTGGGCTTTTGCTCTGCTCCCTGGGGGTCTGAGCCTTTCCCAAGCCTTCCCCACATGGATCACCAGCTCAAACCAAGGCAGGGCTGTTTATCCAGCTTAGGGAAATGGCTCCAGCACTGGAGTGATGAGGATTAAAACCAGGATTACAAGTCCAAAAGACACAGACCACACAGCAGAGCCTCCTGAGCAGGGCACCTGCCCAGCCACTGCTGCCTCTCTCACTACACCCTTCCTTGGGGTCATTGGTGTCAGGGGACTGCCCAAATTTTCAGGCATCAGCCACCCAGTAACCCCCTGTGTCTTTGTCCTGCTCTCTCCCATGTGGGCAGCCCTGGCCCCTGGACTTTTGGATGCAAATCTCAGAGAAGATGGGGAGGGATACACAAGGACATGGATCTCCCCAAAAAGTTTTACTTCCTGCATTGACAAGATTTACTTGGATTCTCTTAGTCCAGGGGAACAGAGCTCTTAATTTTTCCATCTTCTTGGAGATTTAAATCGCTTTTTTAAATTATCCAGCACTTGTGAGGGCTTTTCCCCACATCCCTGTGACTTTTCCTCGGCTTGTCCCCCACAGGCTGTTGGATGAGTCTGAGCTCATGCCATCTGCATGGATGAATGGATGGGCAAAGGAGCCTGAGGCCTCAGGGTGACCTGCTGGAGATGCCCTTGGGGTTCATGTCTCTGGGAGGTATCCCAGCTATTTTAATGGGCAACACCTCAAAAGCTAAAGGAGCCAGGAAGATGGGAAAGGCCCTTTTTCCACAGCTGGGAAGGGTTTTCCGTCAGTGCTGCCTCTGGGATTTCAGCTCCCTGTCCTGGACAGTGAGGCTGTTGTGGGGTTGGATATCTGTGGGTGATTTGTGTCCTTAGAGCAGGGGAGAACTGTTAGAGCTCAGCACCAGCCCTGGGCACCCTCCCCTGCCTATTTCTGCTCTGTTTTGGGTCTCTGGGCAAAAAAATGTAACGCATTTAGAGAGGCAAATGGCAGTGCAGACCTTGTAATGAGCAAGTTGAAATCCTTTGGTAAACTGCTCTGTGTGAATGTTGAATTTGTTGACGTATTATCTTCAGAACATCTGCTTTTCTCCATCTGTATTGGTCTTCCCAAAGCCGTGGCTTTCACCAGTTAATAGCAAGAAATATCGGATGAGCAAGCAAATATGTTTAGGGCTTGTATTATGAAGACAACACACAAATAGAAAGAGATTCATCTTTTCATAATGCCACTTTTATAAAAGGCAATAAAAATACAGTGGCTTGTAAAGGGATAAACAGTCTGAATCCGAGCTGGTGCTGTGGGGTTGGGGACAGGAGACAAAGTGAAGGCAACCAAATTAATGCATAAAAAAGTGGAGGAAAACTCAACCTCCGGCTGTATTATATGGCAAATGATCTGCCAGTGGGGAAAGATACATCTTAATAGCAGTTTTTGAAACGAGATGAATACTGTATACAGAGCATTATAAGGCACAGTGTGGTCTGAATCTTAATCAACATGGGGAAATATAAATCTGAAAATAATAAAGACGAAATCAATATTGATGGTTAGGAGTAAAAGTACTGTATTTGCTGTAGTAAACGGTTTTAAGGTCCCAGGTTAAAAATTGTTCTAGAAAAGCCATAGTAACTCAGTGTCGTTCCAACAGCTGGCACAGTGCCAGCGTGTTTCGGTGGCATTTAAAGTGTCACTGTGGAAAAATTGAAAAAGCAAGGAGGGGGGGAAAGCAAAAAATCTGCTCCCTGGGCAGTGGTGGTGCTGGAAGCGAGGAGTTCTTTCCGCTGGCCGTGCTTGGATGGAACCACCTGCTGGGGTATTTCCCCTCTGCTTAGCTGTGACTGAGCAGAATAAACCACTTTTCTTGTCCTTCCCAGTGTCTCCAGTTACTAAGCGTGAGGCATCAAGTTCCTATGAGGCACGGGAAAACCTTTTTACGTTTGAGATTTTGCCTTCAACGTCTCATTTCCTTGTCCTCTGCCCGGGTGACAAATCGCTGTGCTCATGGGTGATGTAACTTACGCTTAACCTGCTTGTCACCTCCTTACTACGTTACACGACATTTGCTGCTCGAGTGAGGGCCTTGTTACCCAGCAGGTACAAACACGAGGCCTGTCAGTGCTCCTGATGTGAGAGCTCTTCACCCCAAGCATGAAATCCCTCGCTCAAAGTCACAGGGGTTTGGACAGAGCAAGTTTGGCAAGGTGGTGAGCGTGCAAGCGCTGGGAGATTTTGAAGGGTTATTTTCTACCTTTTGCCTTTTTCTATCTTCTTTAATTGCATGCCAGGAGCCATGGTGGATTTTTTTAGAGTCACTGTGCAGTAACTCTCTGTGTTTTTTGGGGAAAGCCCTGCAGAACCTGTGCAAAGCAACCGTCTTGTTTGGAAGAACTGGAGTGCCAACTGTGGTGCTCAAATATGCATTTTACAGCTAAGGGCTCTGAGGTGAAATCTTTGTGTTTGGGCAGCAGCTGTAGCTTTATAAGAGCTGGGCAAGCTGTCATAGGTGCTGGGCCAGATCCATCACCTGGTGGAAATCAGCCGTGAGGCTGAGCCTGGAAGAAAGCCATTTCTTTAGGATAACATTTCTGATTTTTGTTTTAGCATGTTTGTGGGTGCCCAGTGCTCAGCCCTGGCTGAGCTGGGGTCTGGAGGTCACCATAGAGGAGGTAAGGACATAGGTTGCTATTGACTTTTGAGATTCACCTAATTACTTGGGTGTTGGGGAGCAGATTTGAACGTAAGTCAGAACTGGGATAGCTTCTGGGAAGAGGCAGAAGCTGGATTGTGGGCTAATGTGGGTGCTCTGAAGTGTGGGAGCAGCGCTGCCGTGCTTGTGGTTGTACTCTTTCATTGCCATGAGTGTTGGAGAAACCTGGGGAGCATCTTCACCAAGCCAGCATCCCTCTCCTGTTGGAAGCAGGAGTTTGGGCTCACTGGCTCTAAATTCGCTGCATCCATGCAATGTTTGCTCTTAAATTGCCCTTCCCAGCTGTTTACCAAGTGCCTTTGCATCGCTTGCAGGGTCTGACAAGCTGCTTGCTGGTGGGAAAAGGGTTGCAGAAATGGGGGTTTGCAAGCTTTCAGGCCTGGCTGAACCACACTGGCCTCAGAGCTGGATAATTTTGTCTCCTCAGAGCCGTGCTGACAAGAAGAGCTTATCACAGGTTATTTTTGTGCCCATATTTTTCCAGGGCCTCAGGAGCAACCTCCTTGCTTCAGTGGTTACAGCGGGATACCTGAGGTTTATTCTCTGCAAAGGTTGGAAGTGACTCGGGGGCAATGATGTCCTCTGCATTTAATTATTATTTCTTAAAAGCCCAAGATGGGTGGTTCCCTGTGGAGTTGTGCTGCCTGAATATTGATGGTCGTAAACCACGCCAGGAGGAAAAATGTGGGCTGCTCACTGCTGGCAAATGGACTTTAAATCAACAACCGAAGCAGTGTCGGTTCATAAAACCAGGATTTTTTTAGCCTTGAGGACAGAGGTACTTTAAATCCCAGCCTTCGGGTTCACTGATCTGCTGGAGAACAAACATAAAACTCCACCACGGAGGACCTGACATCAGCACATATTTTTTGTGCCACGAGTATTCAAGGTAGCCCTTTTGGTTTTGCTCACTGCATATGACATTTCCTTGTATTATAATGATCTCGGCAGCAGCAGGAGGGAAAACTTACGACCCAAATGCTGCAGGAGGGGAAATTCTTTACTGTGATAACCACGCTTGTCGAGACGGGGTGGCTGTTTGTGATGGAAGTGGCAGGAGAGCTCACCCCTTGTCAAGCCTGGCAGGACACCACTGATGATGGATTGGGTTCTCTTTGCCCTTTTACATGTTACACCAGGTTTTAATTGCCACCCAGCCTCTTTACAGCACTCTGTCATTCTGTCTACACAGTGTGTTATGTGGATGAGTTTAATGGGGCTGTTTACCCAGGACAGTATTGACTGCCAGGTTTAATTCCATAGAGGCACGTGCAGCTGTTCAAACTGGTGGAATGTGGTCACGAGGTGGGAAGGTGTCTGTGGGCTTTGCTTGGGCTGTGATCCCCAGCTCAGCCCCAGCTCCCGCAGTGCTGCCCTGGCACCCTGTCCCTGCCCTGGCTCCTGGAAATCCACTCCCCTGAATCATGGAATCATTAAGGTTGGAAAAGACCTCTAATACTATCAAGTTCAACCATTAACCCAGCACTACCAAGCCCACCATTAAACTTGTCCCTGAGAACATCTGCGTATTTTTGGGACACTTCCATGGACAGTGATTCCACCACTTCCCTCAGCAGCCTGTTCCAGTGCCTGACCACACTTTCAGTGAAGAGATTTTTCCTGATATCCAATCCAAACCTCTCCTGGTGCAACTTGAGGCTGCTTCCTCTTGTCCAATTCTTGTTACCTGGGAGAAAAAACTGACCCCCCCCCACCTTTGGTGGATGGGCTGGCTCAGGCCATCCATGTGTCCCGTGTGTTTTACATCAGTCTGCTCCAGGCCCACGAGCTTCCTCAGCCCTCCTCGGTTTTACCTTCTCTTCTCTGTACTTTCATTCTTTTTCTCCTTTCTTTTTTTTCCCCAGCACAGCTTCCTACGTGCACTGCAAAGCCAATAATCACAGCAGAGGGTTTTCAAACACAGCGCATCTGAAATATGAAGAACAGGGTTTTTTTTTTCCAGTCTGTTTAGTATTTCCCCACATAAATGCACAGGCACGTCCGTGTTTATCAGCACGCCGTGAAGAGTGGCACAATTTATATATAAATGCTAATTTACATACATTTTAAATCAAACCTCTTGGAAGGCAGAGTGGCTTCTTTGCCTGTTATATGCTGGACCAGGAGTTCCCGTGTTGCATCCTGGAGCTAAGTTCAACCTGCTGGCAGCTTCCAAGGGCTTGAATTTTGCTCTGAGTGTCACCACTGCGAGGCACTGAGTTTTCAGAGTCAGTTTGGTTTCCTCCCCAGGTTGCAGCCAGCAGCAGGGTTGATGGAGAGGATCCAGGCTATAGCTCAGAACGTCTCGGATATCGCAATAAAAGTGGATCAGATACTCCGGAACAGCCTCCTCAACGGGAAAGGTGAGTGTCTCTGGGGCTCCCAGTGCTCCAAACCTCTTATGTGTTTTGCTGCTGCAACAGGAAGATCCAGCCAAGCCTATAATGAAAAATTTGGTAAAAATGCCAGGAATGGATGCAGATATTTGAGGTTTACCTTCCTTGGGAAACTCATGTCTGCAGGGGGGAGGAGTGGTGACAAATCTGAATGGCTGTCAGGTAGAAATGCCAGGGAATTAAATGCAAAATTAAAGATGAGGAGCAGTGCCAGCACAAACACCTGGGCAGAAAAATGTGGTGGTTTGGATTCAAACTCCCAGGGACTGATGGGATTCGGCACCAGGAGAATTCCCATCCCACTCTGGCACTGCTGGGAGGGCAGCTGGGTTCTCCAGATGTTTCTCCACGTGGCTTCATGGTTCCTGGGATGTAGGTAGAAGATCTTTCAATTGCCTCTTCCACCTCAAGCCTTTTCAGTTATGGGCAAAGGAGGGGCTTGTAGGATGGGTGGGGGCTTTTATTAACCCAACCACAGAGGGACAAAAGATCCTATTACCTTTTTAGCCACTTTATGCCTTATTCTGGAGCTGACTCTGGGGGCTGAGTCTTCTTTCAACAACTGAGCAGGACAATTTTTATTGCAAGTTTACAGCATAAAGGCTGTTGAATGCATCCTTACATCCTCCTTACAGGATACATGGGACCTGGGGTCTGGACCAGGCTGAGGGCAACAGGGAGGTGCTATAAATGGACCTGCTGAGATTTAGGAAAGGGGAAAACTCTCTCTGCATGGAAGCAGGGTGTATTTCCTCTGTTTCCTCCCTGATTTTGGGGAAGATGCTTCATATCTTGGTGTCCTCCTCCACTCAGTGGGATGGGGCTGGCAGCTGTGGTGCTGCTGAACATGCTTGGGGGCTGCCAGACCCACCCCATCCCATCCCCTCCCCTCACAGCATTTCTTTCTGCCCCATTGGCACATCCCAGTTTTCCCCATGCCCAATTTGTCTCTCTGCAGTGATGGAAGGCAGGAGGGACCAGTGTGAGGTGCCCAGGGACCCCAAGTACCCTGACTGTGCTGGGAAGGTGGAGGTGAGTGTTCTGTGTCTGGGAGAGAGTCTTGACCTGGAATAGAAGCTGCTGGGAAGGGTACAAAGCAACAACCCCTGGTGTTAAACTGGGAAGGGCAGTGGGAAGGGGGATGCTTTCCAGAATAAAACTGGTTACTTTAATGTGGGAAAGGTGCAGGAGGAGGAGCAGAGCTAAAGATGCAGAAAGCAAAGCAGGGCTCTGCTATAAAGGAGAAGAGACAAGGAAGGTGTCCAATCTCCTCTGGGAGCCTTTGCTACAGAAATGTAACTATATGCCCCCAATAATAAGGCTTGTTCCTTTAGTTTTAGTCATACAAAACACTGAGGCCACAGAATCCAGAAGCGTTCACGCAGCAGTAGAATCAGTTCTGTGAGACCACCTCTACCTGCAGCCCTCCCTGCCTGGAGTTTCTGTGTTTAAGGCCAGAAGCACAGTGAGGAGGAAGCACTGTCACATCATCTCTAAATACCTGGAACGTTCCCTGGTGTTTGGGGAATAACCTCAGCACTGCACAGAGCAGCATCTTGTTCAGGTCCAGGTGGCCATGACCTCCATCTCAAGTAGGATGTCCTGCCTGACCCAATCTGCTCTTTACACCTGAATGCAGCCTGGAATTTGGCCCAGATCATGATGGCTTTGTCAGAGAGCATTTTTACATGAACTAATTAAAAGCATCTCCCTTTTCCCTCTCCTTCCCAACCTCCTGCTTCAAGCTCAGCCTTCTGCAGGGCTGAGTCTCGCTGAAAAGATGTTGAAGGGTATATGAAAATGATATGGGGGGGGCTGTATTTTTCTCTTCCCCTAGTGCTAGGCATCCTCTCCTTCCACAGTTTGAGTAAATTCAGAATGTAATGTAATTGTGGAAGGCTGTAATCCCATCTCCTCTCCTGGTGATTGCTTTGCTTTACATATTGGGCGCAGCGACCTGTCTCTGAGTAGATTTGTTTTTGTAGTTGAATTAGGAAAGGGCTGGCAAGAGCCGTGGTGGGAGATGATAAATCGCTGCTCTGGTCTCTGGTTCTTCTCCTCCATGTGAAATCATCCTTGGGGACAGCCAGCAGATCTGTCTTCATGCCCTGCTGCACCCGGGGCAATGAAATCAGCAGTTCCTCTTGCTCCCCAGCTAAGCCAGCGGGAAGAAATCCCTGTGGTGTATCATTTCCAGGGGATTAAAGGCTGTGCCCCCAGGGAAGGTGTGTGTTGGGGTTGGAATCAGTGCTAGGAATCCCGGGAGCCCCCAGCAAACCCTTCTGGCTGTTCCTCTGCCCCGCATGCCTTGGAGGCACCGGGTGGGTCAACATTGACACTGAGGCACAGGTGCTGGGTTTGCAGCCCTTTTTCCACTCTCTGCCCTCCATTTCCATCTCCCAGGTAAAGGGGATGGAGAACAGAGGTTTCCCACAGCAGGGACAGCTCCAGGGCTGCCACATCCCCTCCTGGCCAGAGCACGAGCCCCACGTGTTTCTTTGCTCCCTTGCAGTGGATGAGGGCCAGGTGGACCTCTGATCCCTGCTATGCGTTTTTTGGCGTGGATGGCACCGAGTGCTCGTTCCTCATCTACCTCAGCGAGGTCGAGTGGTTCTGCCCTCCCCTGCCCTGGAGAAACCGGACGGCGGCTGCGCCTTCTCCCCCGCCGCGGCCCCCGGTGCAGGTAAGGTGGGGACAGCCTGTGTTCTGCCACTCTGGGAGGGTCTGGGGGGAGACATCAGCTGGAAATAGGTGTTCCCAGAGCAGCAGTGTCAGCAGGGGCATGATGCCTCTTGTGGGTTTTCACAGGATCACAGGGTGGCTTGGGTTGAATGGGATGTTTAAAGGTCATTTAGTCCAGCCCTCTGCCATGGGCAGGAACACTTTCCACTAAGCCAGGTTGCTCCAAGCCCTGTCCAACTTGGCCTTGAATGTTTCCAGGGATGGGACATCTACCACCTCTCTGTCAAACTTGTGCTGGTGTTTTATCACCCTCATTGTAAAAAATTTCTTCCATAAATCTAGTCTGAATTGACCCTCATTTAGTTTAAAGCCACCACCCCCTTGTCCTGTCACAACAGGCCCTGCTAAAAAGTCTGTCCCCATCTTTCTTATAAGCCCTCTTTAAGTATTGAAAAGGCTCAAGAACGTCTTCCTGGACCCTTCTCTTTTTCAGGCTGAACAATCCCAACTCTTTCAGCTTGTCCTCATAGCAGAGTTGCTTCATCCCTCTGATCATTTTTATGTCCTCCTCCAGACCCACCCCAACATGTCCATGTCTTTCCTCTACTGAGGAATCTGGGACATTATGAGATGCTCTGGATGCAGTGAGGCCTTTGGGATTTGGTGCATGAAGTGGAGGAGCTGTGGTGGCTCTGGGGAGTGCTGTCCATGCAGGAAGGACCCACAGCACCTGAGCTGTGATGGACAAACCTCCTGCAGCCCCTGGGGCAGCACAGGGGCTCCTCTCGTGGCTGCTTTCCCTACACTCACAATGCAGAGCGTGTTCCTTTCCTAGGCAGCTTTCCAGAGTGACCTGGCTCACCTCCTGGAGCTGATTGGCACGGGCAAGGAGTCCCTCAGCTTCATGAAGAAGAGGATCCGGCACTTGGCCCAGCAGTGGCTGCGGGCGGCCCGGCGCCTCGAGCAGAAGCTGAAGGGGCGGCAAAGGGACCAGAAACACGTACGAGCAAATCACACAGCGGGGGTTTATGGTGTGGAGACGGGAAAGCTGAGCCTTTGGGAGCATGGAGAAGTGGAGACAGCTGGGATGTGAATGAGCTGGAAGGAAAATTCATTTATGGAAGCACATGGGCCTGCGGGGTTGGTCTGTTGCCCGTGGATGCGGCTCCACATGAATTCGGGATGTGGCAGGACTGGTGTTGCTGAACAATGGGGTGGATTTTGGAGTTGGGTCCTGGTGGGTGGCAGACAGTGTCCAGCTGGCAGCCAGCCATCAGCAGGGGGCAGGAGTCTGGCATGTCTCCTCTGAGGACATGCTGAGGTTGCTGGTGTTCCCCTTGGTGTATTTGTGGTGCCCTTCCCTTCGGTCCCTGTGTGCTGGGAGATCTCCCTCCGGTCTGTGGTTCAGACTGTGGTGTACATCAGGAATGTGAGCCTGCTCCCAGGACACAGAGCACCAGGCAAGGGGACCTGGCAAACTCTGACCATTTGGTCTTTGCTAATTGGGCACAGATCGCTTGCCTTCATCCCTGACTGATTTCCCTGTGTAATTACAGTGTGCGAAGGACCTGGAGGGACTCAGGGGCCATAAGTAATTTTGGACTGGAAAACCCAAATTGTCTCTTTCCCCGGTGCTGACCCCTCTCCTTGTCTCTCCAGATTTTGATCCATATTGGCTTCCTGACAGAGGAGTCGGGGGATGTTTTCAGCCCGCGGGTGCTGAAGGGGGGCCCGCTGGGTGAGATGGTGCAGTGGGCTGATATCCTGGCTGCCCTCTTCCTCCTGGGACACAGCCTGAGGGTCACAGTCTCTCTGAAGGAGCTGCAGAGGTGGGTGCTGGGTTCTGTGGGTGCTTGGGCTCCCCCAAGAGGGTCTGCCCCCTGCATGTGTGTGGGTTGCCTCGAGGTCTGGTGTGAAAGCACAAGATCAGAACAGGTTGCCTGTCGCTTTTCCCTGACCTGCATCTCAAGCCGTGCTGGTGCTGCACTGGTGCAAGTGTTGGGTGGCTGCAGACAATCAGCATCATGGAATTGTTCCCATCCTTTCTGCATCCCGGGAAGGTGGGAAGGATTGGTGTAAAGTGATGCTTTGCATGGGGCTGATGTGGACATGTCTCGGGCAGGCACTTTGGTCCTGGCACTGGATGTGAGTGGAATGATCCCCTGCTGCCAGCATGCAGCATCCTGTCTGCTGCCTTCTGGCATCCTGTCCCCTGACACCTGCCTAGAGCTGGACATGGGAAAGGCTCCCTCTCGCCCATCATTCCCCAGGGATGCTCTCTGTGGGGCTAGTGGCCCTGTGGCTGCAGGATGCAGGTGTCCTGCAGTCGCTGGGTCTTCCCACTGTACATGGCTGCACTCAACCCCCATGGCTTTGCTGGTGTTGTTTGAGCAGTGACTGTGCTCTCTTCCTTCCTTCCTTTTTTTTCCTTTTTTTCCCCCACTCCCTTCCTGCTCTGCCACAAGGCAAGCAGCTGGTGTGGCTGCCAAATAGAACCTGCATCCCTTGCAGGGGGGTGGCAGCCCCCAGGGAGTTCCTCCTCAGGAGGTGCTGGGGGTGTGGCTTGGGGACTTGCAGGGGAATTTACTGCTGCTGGAGGCACTTCCCACAGAGGGATGGGCTTTTTGTGACGTGGGACATGAGGTGATGCAGGGTAAGAGTCTCCAAGAGGGACCAATATTAGATGGAAAAAGTAAGAGGGAGAAGCTAACCACATGCCACGTTCCTCTCTGCTGACGCAGTTTTGTTATTACCAGTCTGACACTGCTGCCTCCTGTAGCCTCACAAGGTTTCCTTGTCATTCTGAGTGGAGGGCAAGTGCTAGAGAAAATGCAAATTAGATGGGTTATAAATCAAGAAGAGCCTGAAGCTGCCTCAGGGACTGGCCAGGCTCTGGGACATGCTAAGCCAGCATCAGCCACATAATGAGCCGTGCTGAAAAGGGAGTGAAAAAACCAACAATCCCAGAGAAAAAACAGCAAAAAAAACCCCCAACCCAGCCCCTGTGGCACTCAGAATTAATGAATGGAATTAGCTCCCAACTAATTAACTCGAAAAAATAATCCTGGTCTTAATGCAAGAGGCAGCAGCTCCTCAAAGAGGCGTGCCCTCGCCACAGAGATGCGCGAGGTGTGCTGAGCTCAGCTGACGTGCTAAATAATACCTGTGCACTCAGGGATGAAATAAGTTAATGGCTGGGACGGTTGTGTTGTTGTTGTGTGGCTCTTATTTGTGTTTTTTAATGAAGAGCCTCATGGTGATTGTTGAAGGAGGGGAAGGAGCTGGTGAATCTTACAGGGGGTTTTGCAGCGTCCGTTTCCCTCTGTGAGTGACTGGAGAGCTGCGTTGCTGCCTGTAGTATTTTGCCTTTCTCAGAAGTCTGGGAGCTTCAACGTCAGTTGGCAGTGATGAGATCTCTTCTGACGTGGATTTGGATGGGTCCCCTGGGATGCCTGAGAACAGCAGCTCTGTCTCTTCCCCTTTGTAGCTGAGATGGGAAGTGAATGAGCTGGGCTGGGACTGCACATTTCACCCTTCTCTGTGTCCCAGTGATAGAAACTGTCCCCACCTCCCCAAGAGCATGTCCTGTGCCTGGCTTTGATGACATTTTAAATGCTGGACACCCATGTCGAGTGCCCACTTTTCATATTGATGAGACTGGGGCCAGTGGAGGCAGGACCTGGGGCTGTAGCCAGGTCCCCTCTGTCCCTTTGAAGACTGGACCCAGCACTCACTGGGACTCTCCTGCAACCCACCAAGAGATGGGTTAATGTGGGTGTCAGAAGGGGGGCAGAGGTTCTGCCCAAGGGGAGGACTGAGGGGTGCCAGCAATCCTGCTCAGTGCCTGCAGATTTCTCAGCAACATCCCTGCTCTCAGGCTGGTGGCTCTAAGGAGTGTTGGGAAAAGCTTTTGCCTGACCAGGAGTGAGTGGGAGGCTTAGCAGAACACGTGTAATTAATCTCGAGTCATGCTAATAGTTAATCTTGGGCTCTTCGGTAAAGCCTGGAGGGGACTTTACCTGTAGTCACAGCTTTTGGCAGGGCTTATTTGATGCTCAAGTGGCTGGAATTTTGCCTTGCTGTAGACTGGGGCTGAATTTGTCCTCTCCCATCCCAGGTGTCTCCTGCTGAGCTTGTAGCAGCACAGACCCCAGTGCTGGGATGGGTTCAGGGATATTTTGCTCCAGCAGTGTGAAATGTTGAATCCACTTTCTGTGTATTTTTTCTTTGGCAACTCCTGCTCCTTTCATGGCTGGGAGCTGTAGCTGCTCCTGCCCAGCACAGCCTTCACTGGCTCTCATAAATTATTCAGCATGGATTAACCTCTCTGCTGGTTTGTTTTTTCATCTGTTCAAATTTCTGAGCTGATTTTTTCTGTGAGTATTGATCATTGGCAAGGGATCGCTGGAAGGTTTTGCCTGCATACACTTCAGCCAGTGGTTATCTGAGAGCTGTTCATTATTAGCATCTGTATTGATTGCAATGCAGCAGTGCCTGAAGGGGGTGGTCAGGACTGGGTCTGGAATGCTGGGGATTGGGCAAATGAGGAGGAGAAATAAGGCCCTGGTCAAAAAAACTGGTGATGGAGGGCTGGGGATGAAAACAGGGTGTGGGTCTGACTGGGCCTTAAAGATCTGTGAATTCTGCTATGTCCCACCTGGGGCTAATTTTTCTCCTGTAGTTGAACTAAGTTCAGATATTTGTCCTCTTTTGCATTTCTCAGTGAACTTATGAGGTGCTTCTGATGTGTCTTGAGAGGCAAGGGGTGAAACACAGGGTTATCTGGTCCCTTCCAACCCAAGCCATTCTGTGACCGTACGTGCAGCTCCCTGGGAGGAAAGCAAACTGTTGAGGTGGAACAGGGAGCCTGGAGCCATTTTCCATCTGAGATTTGTGCTGGGTTGGGAGCCAGCAGCATTTTGAGCCCTGTCTTGAAGCAGGGAGGGAAGAAACATCCGGAATCTGAATGCAAACACTTTTTTCTTGTTGAAGACACCTTGTCTTGTGTTAGTAGCTCAGAAGTGCTTTCAGGGAGGTGAGAATCCAGGCCAGCGTTCGTGTGTGCTGCTTGGTAGGGGAGGAGTGGGAAGTGCCTGAAAGCCCTGAGCTGGGTTGATAATGAGGCAGCTCATGAGTAGATGTTGGAAAATTACAAGCAGCACTTTGGAGCAATGGCTGTGCCAGCACAAAAGCTGCAATAAGCCGAGGCTTTTCCTCTGGAGCACCCATGCCGTGGGGTCAGGCATGAAGGATGTGCTCAGCCTTTGTCCTCGGGAGAGGGGGAACCACAGGCAGTGCTGGGACCTCCAGCTCCTACCCCATCCTTAGGTCATGGCAATGGATATCTTGGCATCTCCAGCTGCTTTTGTGGGGCTGAAGGAGAGGCCTGGGGAGACAGGGCTGTGGTGCTGCTGAAACCACGGGAGTGCTGATCTCAATGACGCTGAAAGGTGCTTTTTGCCATGGTCCCCTTGAAATTAACTGCTCATAAGGGAGGACAGAAAGTCGAAGAAAATGGGATTTGATGTCTCGTGGGGTCAGGGCTTTACAAAGTGTTCCCGGAGCTTAATTGCTCCTGTGTTGAGTTCTGGACTCCTAATACCTTCCCTGGCAAGGCACTTGATTTTCAGGATGTGCTGGCAGCCCTTTCCCTGCCCAGCAGTAGCTGTGGCCAGTGTGTGGCTTGGATGACAAGCCACCCTCCCTGTGCTGGGCGGTGTGTATGGGCTGCATTAGGACTGGCCCCATGGTGGTACCAGGCTCAGCTCCCACTGCCACCCCTCTGCCTGGCACACAGTTAGAGCTCCCATTTTCCTGTGCTCTCCACGTTCACCGAGGCGTGTTCATGCTGCAGAAAGAGCCATTCAGTTGAAAACACGATGTCCAGACAAATACATTTCTAATTATTTCCTGGCAGATAAAAGCCATCTTTCTGTCTTGCATCTGTTCACATGAAAACCTGCGCCGTGCCCAGGCTCCCGCCCTCACCTCCCCTCGCCAGCTGGCAAACACAGCCCTGCTGTTTGTGGGAGAGACAGGAATTGCTTGTGGAAACAGCCAGAAGTGACCAGTTGCATGTGATCCTGATGGAGCTGCATGGCATGGCTGTGGGATTCATCAGCTCTGCACCAGTGGCAGGAACCTTCAGCCCTTAGTGTAGCATCAGGTGCTCCTGGTACTTGAGAGCGAGTGTTTCTGGAAGCTGATGGGGCTACTGGGTTGTTCTTTTTCTGGCCAGGCATCAATGTTCTTGCTGGGACATTGCTGTGTAAGGGCTGATGAGGGCTTTGGAAAGGCTGGGTTCTTAGTTACAGGGCTCAGGAGGAGCTGAAGATGATGCTCATGATTGTGGGTACTTGACAGCTGCAAACCCTTGCAAAGACAGGGATGATGAAGACTGAACTGAGAGGTTACACGGGCTCTGGACACAACACTGTGTGTCTGAGCTTCCTGGCTTCTCCACTCTGCAATTTAATCAGGACACATTTCTAGCAGATGTATCTGGTGGGCTGAAAAGGACCTTGAAGCTCATCTCGTTCCACTGTCCTGCCATGGGCAGGGACACCTTCCTCTAGACCAGGCTGCCCCCAGCCCAATCCAACCTGTCATTGACACTTCCAGGGATGGGGCAGCCACAGCTTCTCTGAGAAACCTGTGCCAGTGCCTCACCACCCTCACAGGGAAGAATTTCTTCCTTTTTTTTTAGCTCTGGAGCAGCTGGGACAGCAAGAGACAGCCTGTCTGTCGCAGGGTCTGCCCAGGCACCACGAGCATCTGAGTGTTCAGTTTCTGCTGCTCTCTGAAGGAGCCCAATCATGCTGAAATTGCTTGAAAATCCTTGCTTCTAGCAAGTGTTCATTCTAGCAAGGGGAAGAGCTGGGAGCAGAGGGCAGGCAGTGAGATGTTCATCTTATGGGCTTAGATTTGCACTTTAAATTGGTTGTGATGGGATTGTCACAGACCCCCATGAGCTGCTCAGGCTCAGCTTTGGCACCTTTCACCCTGGATAACAGCTTGCTGGGCTCTTGCAGACATGGAGAAGGTGAGTGAGCAGCGAGGACAGGACATTCCCCCCGTCTGCCTTGCTGATGGCAGCAGATGTGGGCAGAGGAGATGCAATTAAATATAATACAGGATATTGGCCCAGGCTGCCAGGAGATGCCCATGAGATCCATTTAGTGCTGGACTTTGCAGCACCAGGAGTGATAAAGCGTGAAAGAAACGTTGGGTTAATTTGAAAATAGGTCAATGGGATGTAAAGATAACCCCGCAGTCATCTGATTTCTGAGCGCCTGCACCGCGCCCAGGGAGGGAACGGTCCCCTGGTTTGATTAAAGTACCTATAAGAGGAAAATAGCAGGACAAGACGCTGCTGTAGATTTATTCTGGAGTAGGCACAGCTGGTGGAGGCAGCTGGTGGAGAGGCGAGCTCGGCTCTTGCACCCACTTGATTGAAGCCGCTTCGGCTGCGCCCTCCCAAAGAGGAGCGATGCACTAATCCGGGATGTCGGGATGGGACAAGCCACTGGATCACCATCTGGGGCTCTGGAGGTGCTGAGCATGGACATGAGCTGGTCTGGGAGGGGAGGTTTCTCCAGGAGCTGGGATCAAGTGCCTTCCAAAACAGGTCTCTGGGCTGCGCCAGCTGAGGAAGCGGCATTTGCGCTCATCAATTTTATTTGCGTAATTTCAAGCGCCATTAATAGTACATGGCACGAGGAAAAATCAGGGAAATTGCACTCCAACCATGAGTGAAATTGGGTTTAGTAGAAAATTAGTTGACTTAACTGGCAAATGATGAAAGCTTGAATAAAAAATGTTTAAATAAGGAGGAAGGAAAAAAAAATCCCCCCCCCGCCATCTCAGGGGCGTAGCCTGGATTTGCATGACTGGAATATTAAAATCAGTGGTTAGGAAGTGTTCAGGGAGGATCAGGGGGTAAATGGAGAGATGCTCTGCTCAAAGACACTGGTCCCTGCTATTTAGAGCTCTTCCTGCCACGCAACCATGGCACTGGGAGTGTAAATGGATGTGGCAAGTCCCGAGCACCTGGAGAGGGGATGTGTGGCAGATTGCACTGATGAAAGGAGCTGGGGGAGCCAGACCTGCTCCACCTAATTGGTGGAAAGTTTTTTGGAGGCTTCAGAATTAGTTATGCTAATTGCTGTCTCCCACAGCCCCTCATGAAGCTTGGTTAGGGCTTTCTTAAATTAGAGATTATTTTGTAATGCAGTGGCTCGTGTGACACATACCAGCTGGAGGATGGGGTATGCTGCAAGGAAAATGTAATGGTTTGGGGATTTTCAGTTAAATACAAGGTTTAGAGACTGGCTGAGCTGCTTCAGCCACAGTTGCCATGTTGGTATAAATCACTGTTTGGTTGATGACTGAGGAGAAAGCAGCATGTATGTGAGCAAATGTGATGTTCAGAATTGCATCTCTATAAAATCTTGGGGGTTTTTTACTGGCTTAAAAATTCCCCTTCAGCCTCCCCAGAGGGTGTCTCCTTTTTGCCCTATTTATCGTAGCGAAGTGGCTGTGGGAGGTGAGAGCCTTTCTATTCCTGCCATCTTCCCAATCAGTCCTGTCGTGTAAATTTGTGCATAAAAGTGACAAAACTGCGACCTGTTCCCCCTGCAGCTGCCCTGGCTGGGCTGCCCTGAGCTGACGCTGATATTCCTTGTGACAAGAGCAATGAAGCAGCTGCAAAAGCAGCTCTTCACCTTAAATTGAAATGCCAGGTTTTTTCCTTTGTTATTCCACATTTACACACTTCCTGCGAGTCATGGTCAGAAGTTTGGGATGACCCTTCGCCGGTATGAGGTTGGGATGGGGCTGGAAGAAGGTGCTCAGCGCTCAAGGGCTTCCAAGCCATGTAGATTCATAGAATAGTTTGAGTTGGAGGGGACTTTTTAAAGGTCTTCTGGTCCAACCCTCTGCAATGAACAGGGACATTTTCCCTAGATGAGGTTCAGAAGAAGAGGGAGATATAGCCAGGAGCAAAACAAGAGCCCTTCATTAGTATCTCTTCTGGCAAACCCACTTCTGGCTCTCTATGACCCCTTCTGGTGTTGGTAAAGAGTATGAGAGACTGGAGAGCAAATGCCTGTGATAACTGTGTCCCTTGGCTGTTCTCCAGGTGGAAGAGCCATTGATTTCCTCTGGAAGCAGCCATGAGACTGATAGATTAAATGCTGAAGGGCTAGGGAAGGGATGAGGACTTTAGGGAAGTGCTCGTCAGAGGATGGACCCTTGGGCTGTGGGTTCCTTTGAGCTTCAGCTGAGCAACAGATAAAACCCAGGTAGGGCTGGAAAGAGAATTCTCATGTTCAGAAGGGAAAATACAGAGGAATTATGAGAAACAGTAAGAGAGCTCACATAAGAGAAAAAGATTCAAAGCCTGAGAGTTTGAGACCCGGCCAGAACTTTTATTCCTAAGAGAAGTAAAAATACTTACAGGCGTGGCTGGGATAAATTCTCATCTCCAAATAGGTGCTAGGAGTAAATGAAGAGCCCAGAAGAAAACAAAGACAGACGTTTTGGCAGGCAGGAGTGAAGGGTGAGACTTCACAGTGTCTGAGCTCAGACTTGCAAAATAAAACAGGAATTCCTCAGCCCTGCTGGAAGGACTGAGAACGAAATGGGACAACTGTGTGGTGAGAGTGAGACAGTCTGGGTGGACCAGATCAGCTCAGTGGTCTGGTTTTCCATGAGAATGTTGCTGTTGCTTTTTGGGTGTTTGTGGGGTTATGAGGGTGAGGAATTATTGTCTTTAGGAGGAAAAAATTATAGAGCATTAAAACTGAGGAGTTAACCATTTGTATTTCTGAACAAACTGGCACTTGGAAATCACAAGTACATGTAACTAGGATTTTTGAGAAACCTGCTGAAGCTGGAAGGTGTCACAGGTTTTTTTCTGAGAAGGAGGAAACATGGTCCAGACAAGCAGATGGGCTGCCAGTCTGACATCAGTGGTACAGTTAGTGGAACAGTTTTGGAGAGAGGGATTCATCGGTTCAGAGCGGTAACTGAAAATGGAAGGAGACACACCTCAGGTTTACCAGCCTTGTATCTTGCTGGATTAATCACATCTCACCCTGGCAGCGAAGTAACTGATGGTCTTGATAAAGAGATTGCAATCAGTTGAGTTTATCTGGGTTTTCTTCCTCTGGAGGAGGGAAGAGGGGCTGAGTATGGCTGTTGTAAGGAACTGGTAGGGAATTTTAAGCTAAACTGGGAGCCTTGCAGGCAGAGAGTAGAGGAAGGATGTGGTTTTACAAGTCTGTCACTGATGTGATTGCAATGAAACCAAATGAAATCTGGTGTCTTCAACAAGAGACATCCAAGGGAGTGTGTGTGGTGACTGAGATGGTGGTGAGCCCTGTCTGGGATTGCTGTGCAAAAGCCTCACAGTCCATGTGGGAGGAGCAGGAACTCAGCTGGAGCAGGTGCAAAGATGGAGGGGGAACAGGACTCCCCAGATCTTTGGCCCAGGAAATAAAAACTGGGGAGAGGAGAACCATCTGCATCCCTATCCATCAAAGAGGGAGCTGGTTGGTGGCTCCTGTTCAATGCCTGGCAGGGAAATGAGTGTTTGTGTTTCAGGGCTTTCATGGTGCTGGGCCCTGATCCCTCCTGCTTTTCCTCAGTCACTTAGGGGTGCCTCCAGGACGGGGAAACTGCCCCTTGACCAGTCCTTTGCCTTTTGACCTGATTTACACTGACTACCATGGACTCCAACAGATGAAGCAGCACATGGGGCTCTCGTTTAAGAAATACAGGTAAGCAGAGCCTTTGCCTGCTCTTATTCTCCATTTCATTAATTAGCAAGCAAAGGCTAATGGTAATGACCTCAAGGGATAGCCCTCCCCAAAAAGGAGCCAGACCCTTTGATTTTACCTTTGATTTTTGCCTGGCTGGTGCCTTGCTGTGTCCCCTGCTGCCGTGGCACGAGGCATTCCACTCTGGAGCCTCACGTGTTTAAGATAAAACCTCATTAAAAGAAACTGAATTGGGAAGAGACCAAACCCTGCATGTGCCTGGGGGGTGTGTGTGCTTCCAGTTCTGTGCCTGCAGCCAGGGGTGGGCACACCTCAGAGGGAAGTGTGAGCCTTGTGGATTTGTAAGGAGCCCTGTCCATGGCTCCTTCAGCATCAAGACAAATGTCATCATCCCCTTGTACATCACCAGCCAAGAAAATACGCGATTTAATTTAGTGCTGATAGTCCTGCTATTTATTATGGTTTTTTCCCATCTCTTCCGCTATCCTACACAATTTTATTAGAGAGAAAAATGACAAGCTGTGTTATTGCTTTTATTATAAATGCATTTGCTCTCGCATTCAGCTTGTTTTGCTCTTCCCTTGCTTGTTGTTCCCCTTCTCTCCTCAGTCTTGTGCTGGTAATGCCTGCCTCAGCATTCCCAGGATATTGGGAAAAGCATTAATAAGTCTTTGGGAGACTCATCGTTCTCACAACTGCCGGGGAGTTGAGAGTCCTGCAAGGTGAAATTACTCCTCTCCGGAAGGAACAGTGGGTTAGGAAGGGCTCCTTGGGATGCTCTGGGGTCCAGACAAGGGACAAGCTGCCTGGGGACACCAGATGTCCCTGGAAGTGGGACTCTCTCACACTGAGGTCCCGGGGTCCTGTTTGCTCTCGCAGGTGCCGCGTCCGGGTCATCGACACCTTTGGGACAGAGCCGGCGTACAACCACGAGGAGTACGCGACGCTGCGCGGATACCGCACCAACTGGGGCTACTGGAACCTCCAGCCCACCCAGTTCATGACCATGTTCCGTGAGTGGGGGACAGGGGCACGGCAGGGTGGTTTGGGGGGTCTCACAGGTACCACAGAGGCAGGTCTGACCTCCTCCGGGAAGTGATGCACGGGCAGTGCTGTCCTACCTGGCTCTGCTGTCCGACCTGGCTCTGCTTCTGCGTCCTCCCATCTGTAAGGAGCTCCCAAGTCTGCTTGGCCACCTCTTGGGCTGCAGAAGTGATTTGAGGAGAGGGACCAGGCTCCTTCCACCGTGACGGGTTGCTGGCTCCAGCACAGTCAGGGCACAGCCAGCAGCTTCCAGTTCCAGGGAAGGGAAGCGTGGGGTGGTTTTGGTTGCAAAGCCTGGTTTGATTTCAGCTGGGATGCTAAAGGTGAGAGGCAGCTCAGTGATCTGGATTTGCCTGTGGCACAGTCAGGAGACGTGCTTGTCTGAAAGGAGCCCAGTGACCCGTTGGCTGCTGGATGAATCAAGTGTTGCTTTTTCCTGGCTGGATAAAGCCCCTTTGGCAGCCTTAAAAATGCCTCACTTTGTAAAGAGCCACTTGAGTGGCTTCTAAAGCCTGGATTTCATGAGCTGCTTGGATGGGGATTCATGCCATTTTTCCTCCAAGCTCCAGCAAGGCTCTGGAGCCAGGCTCATCCCAGCCCCTGTGCTGCAATGTGGCTGCATCCTCAACCCTGGGGAGGTCCCAGAAAGCACCTGTCCAGCCATGTGTCTTCTCCCCTTGGTGCCCACAGCTCATACCCCTGACAACTCCTTCATGGGCTTCGTGTCAGAGGAGCTCAACCAGACAGAGAGGCAGCTCATCAAGTCCAACAAAGTGAGCAGCATGGCAGTGGTGTATGGGAAGGAGGCCAGCATCTGGAAGGTGGGTGTCCTTGGAATGGTGGGGAGAGCCCAGGCAGACAGGGGTAGCTGTAGGCACAGCTGGGAGGCAGCAGCAGCCTCTGGCTTTTCTCAGTGTGTTTGTAGAGGATCATCCTTGTCCCATTGCTACAGGAGTGATGTGACACATCCAATGCCTCTGAGCAAACAGGGAGAGGCTGGTGAGACGCCATTCCCTGCTCTTTGCTCTGGGTGGTGCTTGCTCCCAGCAGGCTGCTGAGGTTGAGGATTTCATATCAATGATTTTATGTAATTAATTACAATGATTGCCATTAATTAATTGCAATGATTGCTGCGTTATGATGGGGATGGTTTGTCTCTGCTTGCAAGTACCCCATGAAAAGGGATTGTGCTCCTTCCATCTGCCCGTGCCTGTAACACTTGGGGGAGAGGGTGGGTGATTGCATGGGGACAGCACCCCCAAAACACCCCCCCTGCATCTTCTACAGGGGCTGTGTGTTCTCTCCCCCGTCTTACCCAGAGCTAGCAAGCTTCTTTTCCTTCCAGGGCTTTAAAAAGGAGCTAACTCTCACTGTCTCTTGATTTATTTCTATTTTTCCCCTTCATGCACTGCCTGGGGCTGCTGCAGTTGCAGGTACTGTACCTCACCAGCTGCTGCTGGGCTTTACCTCTGCTCGTCTTCTCGGGAGTCGACTTTGCCTTGACGTGGGCTTGGTCCTCTGGAGCTGCCAGGATGGATGTGGGATGATGCAGTGGGGGCTGTATCTGCTCCCTTTCCCCATCTTTCTTGATTAGCAGCCGCTAATTAGCAGGGATGCCTGCAGTGGGCCAGGATCCAGCCACACCGTCTCGTCTTTGCTGTGTCCCTAAAAGACCTGCTGAAACCCACTAAATCTCATTTTAGGGGAACTATGATATCTTATCTTATTTTTCCACCATTCCCCCGCACTTTCCTATCCAGAAATTGCGTTTGAGATTAGTTAGGTTAATTTAGGAAGGCACTAAAGAGAGTTAAAACCTCAGAACGGACATTTCCCTCCACCCTGGGTGCTACAAGCATTTGCTCCTTTTAGTCAGAATTCACAAACAACATCAGTTTCCACAAAATTGCGTATTTGGGGTCATTTATTACTGTGTGAAGGGACTGGGGCTGGTCCTTGCTGGTGGCTGGTCCTTGAGGCCAGGCTGCCTGGGCTTTGCTTCACATCTTTTGCCACCCCATGGAATAAAATAAGGGGATAGAGGGATTTTTCCTTATTTTGAGTGATTTTGAGGCCTAGGAAGGCAAAGAACACCTCCATCTTTTGGAGCCATTTACCAGCCTTGGACCAAACGCTGTCTTCCAGAGCAGGATGGTTTTGACATTTAGAAACATTTCATTAAACCTGCCTTTCCTATATTTCTCATTTCCTACCCCTCTGAACTTCTCGCCTCTGGCCTGCAATAGGAGCTGAAGTTTTAATAAGGTGAGAAAGGCTTGGTTTAGCCTTGGAGAAGTCCAGGGATACACAGCTGAGGGCAGAAATACGGCGTTCAGGGAGGCTTTAAAGCAACAGACCCAGTTTTCCAAATTCCCCATTTATAACTCCTTATTCCCTCCCAGTCTCTGCTCTTTTGGGGCCCATTGCAGGACTGGAACAAGCTGAAAATGCAGCGTCCAGGGATGGGTCCCTTTATGATTTTTTCAAGCAGAAAAAGTTCTGCAGTAGAGAAATTGCTAAAAGGAAAGGTTGCTTTGCAGAGCAAAAGGAGGAAAGGCTCCAAAAGAAGAGAATTGATGACCCCCTTAATTTTCCAGGCAGTGAAACAGGATTAAACCTGAGCAAGAAAATGCTGGGGAGTCGTTACTTGGAATAAGAGGCTATTAGCAAGGTCTGGTCTTTGCAGACTTCCCTCTGAATCCACTGAAATCTTTAATTCAGCAGCTCCAGAGTGGAAATTGCCCTTGGAGGAGGCAGGGAGTGCAGGGGCTCGAGGTGCCGATGTTCAGGGTGATGGATCCTGCAGTCATCCTGGCTCTCTGGGAGCGTAGGGGGTTCCAGAATGTGTTTCCAAGGAATGAGGAGGGGAGGGTGTGGATTTTGCACTGCTGTGGGTTTACCTGAAGCATTGCAGGTGCTCTGGAACAGCAGCGTAAGAGTTAAATCTCACCCCACAACCGTGGTGCAATAGGTCAGGTCCATCTTCTGGTGCGGTTCACACCTCTGCCTTCCTCCCCAGGGCAAGGAGAAGTTCCTGGCCATTCTCAACAAGTACATGGAGATCCATGGCACTGTTTATTACGAGACACAGCGGCCGCCTGAGGTCCCGGCGTTTGTGAAGAACCACGGGCTGCTCCCACAGCACGAGTTCCAGCAGCTGCTGAGGAAGGCGAAGGTGAGGGAGAGTCAGCTGGGGCATCCCAGGGCCCTGCTCCCCCATTACCTGCCTTCCAGCCTTGTGGCTGGGATAATTAGCTGTGAGCCTCTCAGCCAGGCTAATTAGCCAGGAACAGAGCAGAACTCATCCTTCCAGATCAAGATGTGTCTGATGAGTTTCTCCTTGCAGACTGTCCGCAGGCGGAGCACAAAGTTTCCCCATTAATTCATTTATTGCTAAATGGGGTGTTGTTTTCTTTTTTTTCCCCACCATACAGCTGTGATAAAAATAACCGGGATTCTCAGAGGGAATGTGTGGGTGCAGGCAGATCTCTGTCGCCTTCAGCTGGTGCCCGGGGGAAACATTCTTGATTCACCAGCCCAAACAGCTTTGGCAAAGGAATATTGCTCCATACTGAGGCAGTGGTTGTGACCACCGTGGGGGAACTTGCAGCTCCTGGACACCCCATGGCCGTGTACAACTAAGCTGTAGAGCAGGGGGAGTTTTGAGCATATTGAGCTGTGGGGCGTTGAACTCCCTTAGAGGCTTGGTGTGCAGGGACAGAGCAGCAGAGAGGGCTGCTGGTGGGTTATTTGGGAGACTTCCCTATGGGATTGGCCATGTCCACTCACCAGCACGTGGTTTTTCTCCCTTGCAGCTCTTCATTGGCTTTGGGTTCCCCTACGAGGGTCCTGCCCCGCTGGAGGCCATCGCCAACGGCTGCGTTTTCCTGCAGGCGCGGTTCAACCCCCCGCACAGCTCCCTCAACCACGAGTTCTTCCGCGGCAAGCCAACGTCCAGGGAGGCAAGTGTGGCAGCAGGAGGGTGAATGGGATGGGATGGGATGGGATGGGATGGGATGGGATGGGATGGGATGGG
>JAWWLV010000046.1:7571554-7606850 GCA_035041135.1 Platyrinchus mystaceus
TGGGATGGGATGGGATGGGATGGGATGGGATGGGATGGGATGGGATGGGATGGGATGGGATGGGATGGGATGGATGGAGCCACCCCCTTTGCACCAGGGTTTGGGCCAGCCCGGGGAAGAGCAGTTGCTAAACTGAGATTCCTTTGGGGTTTTTTGGCGAGATTTCCTCCCAATGCACACGTGTGGATACTTGCAGGTGGGGTCCCCTCTCCTGTCATCACATCATCTTCATCCAGAGCACTTGGATGCAAGGGGCTCTGCTGTGGGTTTGGGGTTTCCAAGGAGAAGGTGGTGCAGGAGCCTTCTGCAGACCACAAACCCCAGCTACTTCCCCGCCAGCCCAGATCCACACACCCCCACACCCTGCTCCCAAACCTGGGTGGTGCCCCCCTGTTCATCCCTTTGTCCACCCGGAGGGACAGCAAGACCTCCGTGTTTTTGCAGGGGTATAAAATCCCTCCCAGGCTTGCTCATCGCTGGGAATTCAATCTAAGTAGAGCAGGAACTCTTTAAAAGTTAAAGGCTTGAGAAAATTGCCTCTTTTATTATTAATAAAGTGGATAAAGCAGTGCAGTGCTCAGGGAGCGAGCTGGGGGACCAGGCAGCTCAGCCCTGTCACAGCCCTGCTTGCCAGCACCATCGTGGGGTGGGGGGCACTGGGCTGTCCTGGCCCCCCATGTCTGCCCCACCAACCCCCTGAATTAGCTGCTGGTGTTATCACCCATTCCAGTGGGTGCTGTGGTTGTGCTTCAGCCTGGAGCTGGGGTGGCAGCCGGGGGTGAGGGCTGTGAAATGCCTCAGGGTGTTTGTATGCCAGAGGGGAAGGAGGAGATCAATCTGTCAGGAAGGAAATGAGAAAGGACAGCAAGCTGGAGAATAAAACACAGAGCATGCTGTGCTCTCCTCCTCCAGCTGCCAGGGGTTCAGGCCCCTCTGCCATGTTTTGTGGTGCCCCCAAAATACCTCCTCTGATTAGCAGCCTCTCTGTTCCGTTCCCAGAAGAGATCAGGGCTCTGGCTGCCTCACAGCCATGTGAGGCTGAAACAAAAGAGGTAGATCCCCAAAAATCTCCTGTATGGGTGGCTGTGGGGTACCAGTGTGGGGGCTGCCTGTGGCATCAGGGCGATGCAGCTTCCAGCACTGCTTTCTCCCAGTGCCAGACTTTCCCAGCCTTCAGTGGTGATGGATTTTCTCTCTGCTTTGTTTCTGGAGCTGGCAAATATGGGAGACATGGTGCTTTCACACACCTTTCCTGCTTTGGTCTGTTTTTGCCATCCAGACCTACAGATGGCTCAGGTCAAAGTTAAACTATGCTTGTACTATGGAGATATTCAGGGCTGTGGAGGGATTTCAGTGTTGTTGGGAATGGGGCATCCCAACCCAGTGGGAATTTTAGCGCATCAGCCTGAGGTCAGGGGGCAGCTGGGTTCAGAGGAAACCTTTTTCCAGCAGCACCTCCCTGTGTGCAGTGAGTTAAAACTCACTGTGTCTGTGCCTGAGTGATTGCTGCTCCTCTGCCATCACGGCTGTGAGCAGCTGTTCTGGTGGGGATTGCAAAATCCTACTGACACTGCTGTGTTTTAGGTGTCCTCCCAACACCCATATGCTGAAGACTTCATTGGGAAGCCACATGTTTGGACTGTTGACTACAATAACTCTGAGGAGTTTGAAGCTGCTGTCAAAACCATCATGAGGACCCAGGTACGGCTCAGGGCAGGTGTTGGGGTGATCTCCCTGCTGCTGGATTTGGACTGCAGCAGCAGTTGCTGGTGCCTGGCTCTCCCTCTCAGACAGTAATGGCTTTTCTTTTCTTGCTTCTCCTTTGGAATGATTTGCACGTGCAAGGCAGAAATCCTCCTCTCCTGCAGCCTCAGGGGGACATGTGCTCCCACCTTGCTTTGGTACCGAGTATCGTAGGCAATTCCCTGGGGCAGAGCTGTGCCTTTGAGGGATCTTCTGGGGAGAGCTGGAGCAAGGGGGAGCTGAAATAAGGCAGATGAGGTTTGGGAGCAGGAGGCTGAGATTTCTAGAGATGTGCAGCAGTGCTGGGATCTGATGTGATTCAAAGAAAAACCCAGAAAGCGTCTCCCTGCAAGTATCCAGAGAGCTGCTGACCCCTGTGCCTGCCATTCCCCCATTTCACTGTTGATCATTACTGTTCAGATGGAGCAAATCAGTAGGAATAACTTCAAGAGTTGCCTCTTGAAGGATGAAGAGATGTAGGGAAGGGGAGAATGTGAGGACCCTCGGGGAAGGCAGCACTCCCACTGCGCCCGCTCTGGAAACATCTCCCTCATGAATATTTACCTCCTGCCCTGTGGCAGGAGCCTTTCAAGTTGTCCAAATTATTAAAGTCAATTTCCCTGCAGGGGAGAAAAGTGCTGATAGCCATTTTGCTTGCAATTTGCTTCGCCTGGGATGAGCCTTCCCCTCATGAGGACAGGGATGGGCTGTGAAACCAGGGCTCTGTGTGGGGCTGTGGGGGCTCAGGATTCACAGTGCTGGGCAGGATGTCGGGGGGACAGAGGTGATGCTGGTCAGAGAGGTGACATCCTAGCTTTTCTCTGCACGAGAGGTGGGTGTCTGTGACAGTCTGGGGGCTGTGTTCAGCTGCTGTGGCCATGCCATCAGCCTGGGTCTCTCACCTTATCACAGGCAATTGCTGCAGCTCTTCACCTCCCACTCCTTTTCTCTACGAATTCGCAAAGACAGAACAAAACTAACTTAGGAAAACAGTTGTTGTTTGGTGCATTCATTCCCGTATCTCGATTAGAATTAAATTAAAAATAATTACATCCCTGCTGCTGTGCTGCTGGGCCAGCTGTCAGCGCTTGACCCTCCACCATCTGGGCTGGAG
This sequence comes from Platyrinchus mystaceus, assembly GCA_035041135.1. Taxonomy (NCBI): domain Eukaryota; kingdom Metazoa; phylum Chordata; class Aves; order Passeriformes; family Tyrannidae; genus Platyrinchus; species Platyrinchus mystaceus. The sequence continues at coordinate 7,574,412 of JAWWLV010000046.1, forward strand.
ACGGCCCTGAAGCAAAGGCAGCACTGTGGGTGGGCGGCCGAGAGCTGTTTTGGGAGAAGCCTTTCCAGAAAAGAAGAAAGAAAATAGTGAAGCCTGATGCTGCCATGCTATTAAAATAATTAAAAAATGACTGGAGAATTAAGGAGAGGGGGGAAAAGGGCTGTGCTGGCTCCTGAGCAGCTGTGCTGCGATGTCGACTGGATGTGCGCCAGGTCATTTAGGTGCTTAATGATAATGTCTGGTTAAAAATAAAGGAACTAGAAAGGACTTCAGGGAAGGATTTGGTGGTGTGATGGGAAGAGCTGGTGTGGGGACCCACTGTGTCCATCACCAGACACTCGCCAGAACATGCCGTGCCCGTCCCTCTTTAGCCCAAAGACAAGCTCCTGTCTCAGCTCTTCTCCCTGTTCCCACTCTTGGACCAAGGACCACTGCCTTGCAGTCCCTTCCCACGAAGCATCCCAGACCCTGGAATTTCCATCAACTACTGAAGGTTGAAGTCCTAAAATGAATAAATCCAGTTGCTGACATCCCCCTTGCATTGTGACACACAGTCACTCTGGAGAGGAGTGATTCCTTCCCTCCAAGAAGTTAATCCCACAACTCACCTCTCTGGGGTTTTTAAAGTCATTGTATAAATCCTCCCAAAGCAGAGCAGGGGGTGAGTGTGAATAACCTACAGCAACCTCTTTCCCCCTCCCCCCCTTTTTATCTTTTAAATAGAAAGGTCTGCTTTATTAGAGATGCTGTCAAGGCAATTAAGCCTAAAAATTGACCTACCTTACAGGTTTAAAAGCCTTATTATGGGCCTTGGCTCCAGGAATCCCTGGGTATCTTGCCTTTAAAATACTGTTTGCTACAGCAGGAATTGAAAACAAGGGCATTAGCAGAAGGAACAGCAGAAAGCTGGTGGCTGGACAGTTTAGTGTTGCTGTTCCAAGCCAGGTACTGGAACTTGGAGAAATTATTTTACTGATTCCTTTTTTTTCCTCCTGGAGGTTTTGTTCCCCTGGGGTTTTGTTATTGGAATATCTAACAAATTTGTCTGTGTTTCAGAATAAACACCATCAATTTATTTTTTTTTCTGTCAAAACATTTCATTTCAAAATTACTGGAATGAAATACTATGGTTTTGTTTCCCATCTGCCTGCCTATGTTTGGAAATACCCTGCCAATTTATTGAAAGGAATGCTCGTATCTGAAATGATGCATTTCCCTTTGCTTCACCAACTCAGACAGATTGAACCTGAAACACAACATTTTTCCCCTCCTTCATGGGTGGAAACATTGGAAATTGAAATCTGACTTGAAATTGATTTTATTTAGTATTTTTTTATTGTTGCATGGCTGAAAAATCGCCCCACACTGTGGTTTTGCATCTTCCAGGCCAAAACTCAGTAAACCATTTTTGGGGGTATGGGATGTTGTGGGAAGCTGTGAGATGCTCTGCCATCAGCTTTTCCTGGTGGCAGTCATACTGGGAACCAGAGTGCCAGGGACTGGGAACTGGGATGCTGAGTGCTGGGAACCACTTGGGGAGCTGGTTTCATAAAACCTGGCAGTAATTCTGATACAGCCAAGCTGACAGTGAGCTCCTGGTTTGCTTCTGGAGGGGATTTGCTGATGCTCAGCAATATTTAGTGTTACCTGTGGCTGCCCCAGGCTGTCTGTGGCTCTGCAGCCAGGTCATTGCTGGCAGGGCTGTACAGCACCCCAGTTTATACTGCTGACACCCAGGGCTGCAGCTCAGGGTGGGATGTGCCATCCCACAGCTCCAGCCCTGCCTCAGCTCCTCCTGGGCTGCCAAAGCTTCCGGTGGTGTGTTTGTGCAAACAGAGCAGTTGGGATGCAGCTGGAATCCTTCACCAACCTAGTTTTGCCTGAAAGAAACTTCTTCCTTCTGGAGAGGGAGCTGAATCACAGCTTGGACGTGGCTTGGGTTTGCAATATGTGTTTTTTTTCCCCCAGAAAAGCCCTTGTGCTCCCCTCTCTTGTCCTTTTAGAGGTGGCACCCGCTCAGGGTCACCCTGCAACTGCTGGGGAAGGCTTTTGGCAAGCTGTGCCTCTGCCATTCATCCTACTTGGAGCAGTTCTGGGTTTCCCTGGTGGCTTGCATCCCTGACCTATTTATAAGGAAAATTGAAAATGTGGAAGCACAAAACCCCTCTATGCCAGAGATCAAATCCTGGCACAGTGACATGGGGCAAAGAGACAAATTATGTCCCTCTGGGAAAGGTGGTGCTGGGAGGTTGTCCCAGTGATGGATCACAGCCATTATCCGGGGGTTACAGGCTGGGGAAGGAGAGGAGTTTGCAAGCACCACCATTTTCTGGGCCTTCAGCTTTTTCCATTGTCAAAAACAGTCCTCGCACAAGCAATTTAATAGACCCAATATTCTGGTGTAGTGAAGGGAGAAGGCTTCATTATATTAAAGTCAAACATACAGGACTATAATGGAAAATTATACATTTCAGACTATGCCTGAAAGAGTAGTGCATTAAACATCACAGCGAAAATAGCTGGTTAAAATGTTCCAGCCTGCTGTTACGTGCCAGCAGAGAATTGCATTATTTTTCTACTTATTTGTCCGATGACGTTTGGATTTTCTCTCCCTTTTTCCTGTTGAGTGAGGGAGACTTAATGCTCTCTGCCTGCTGAGGACTAGAAAACCAGGGTTCTCCTGGGACACCAGTAAATCCCTGTTTGGCTGATGGAGAGTGCTGGGGCTGGAAAGTTCTGTCTCTGTGTGCCTCACCTGGGGGAAAGGGTGGCAAAGTCCATCTTCACCCAACCCCTCCACTCTCTCCCATGGCGTCCTGTGCATCGTTCTGCCAGGCAGTGGTCTCCACCTCAGAATGCCTCTCTTCACCCCTCCCGGGGCTCTGGGGACATCCTGAGCTCCCAACACAGAGAATGCCATTAAGGATGTGGCTGTCAAGAGGAGGCCAAGCCTGTCAGATTTTAATTAAACAATTATCTTCTCAAAATTGGCATTTTCTATCAGCCCTGGATGCACAAGCTGAATCTTAACAAGACCGGGAGAGGGGAGTAGGAGGGAGCGAGAGGCTTTGGGGGACCTCTTGAGGGGGAGAGAGACTGGAGGAGCAGGGGCTGCAGAGGGCTTTGCCCACAGCCTCCTGATGCCCTTGGACCCCACAGGGCCCATGAGAGTCTGTGGGCAGATGGGATTGCATGTGGAGCATCACCTCTGCAGGCGCAAGGAGGTTTTCTGCCTCCATCCTGCAGTGATGTGCTGCATCCCACTGGGTACCACAGTGGTGTTTTGAGGGGAATTAGGCTGATTTTTGGAGTTACATCTGCTCTATGCCTGGCAAAATGGGGCCCTGGGAAAAACTCCCCAGTATTGCAGCCATGAAAGCAGTGCTGAGATGAGACTGAGCACTGGTGATGCTGAGCAAGGGGTGGGTTGTCTCCCCCAAATTGGTGCCAGGCAGCATTGAGCCCCCAGCCTGGCTCTGTGCAACTGAGATGGGCAGTTTTGCTTTTCTGCTTTTCTTTTTCTTTTTTTTTTTGAGGACTCTGCCCCAGTTAAGTGAGAGCCCATCAGGAATTCAGAGGCAGGATTGGTGCCTGTCACTGTGTCAGCTCTGATTAGCGTGCACATCTGTAATTAGGCAGAGCAGCTGTGATTTCCAGCCTCGCTGAGATCTCAGGTGGGATATTTATGGCAGGGAGATGCTTAGAGAGTTCTCAGCAGACTGAGCCTTTGAGCTTGGGTTTGACGGGTACTTCAAAAGGAAATAGCTATTTTGGAGGTGCAGAGCTCAGAAAATAGAAGCAGCAGTGTTTTCTGGATTAATTATCTTTGGGGTGGTTTTTCTTATAATCCTTTTGCCTGAAGCTCTGCAGAGATACACGGAGGAAAGAAGGGGTCACAGGACCAGCTCCTTCCATGCCCCAACATCCTGTGGCTCATGTAACATCTCTGGAAAAATAAGGGAGCATGGGAAAATACATCTTCCCAGGGAAGAAAGTTTCTTAAAAATTAATTTGTTCCAGAGGGAAGCAGGGCATCAGTGACACAGCCCTTGTGGCAGTGCTCTTCCCATGGGGAAAACCAGTCTGGACCTCGGGGCAACAGCAGCAGCGTTTCATAACCCACACTAAAAATACTCTGTGGTTTAAGCGCTGGTGACTCTGTAAATAGCATTTATCAACGTGGAGGTGCAGTGACAGCACTGACATCCACGTGGGCATCAATGTTTGCTCCATCCTGGTGTGCAGCCGGCTGCTGCCTCCCTGACCCATCCTGGCCTATGCCAGCAGGGACTGGCAGAGATACGGCTTCCACCCCATCACAGCTGCCTGTGCTGGGCAGCAAACCCTCGGCAGCGTGGCAGTGGGAAAAGAGAGATGTTTTTCCAGGTATTGTTCACAGCCAGTTCCAGCCCTGGGCTTTTCCCTGGCCAGTTTTGGGGGTTGGAGTGCCAGGGCAGCAAAGCCTGGACCTTTTTCTTTGAGCAGGCCGAGGTCAGAGGAACAGAGGATGCTGAATCAGACCTGAGGCATCACTGGGATGCTGTTGCTCTGGATAAACTTGGCATCTTTACCAGTCCTACCTACTCCCCTCTATTTAAAAATTGCTCCCCCCTTGTCCCCAGTGCTGAGTATTTCTTGGGCTAAAACAGTTCATACTTGAGTTCAACGTGACCTATTGCATGAAAACTGATTTGATTTGATATGATTTTATAATTTACCTAAAGTGGAAAAAAGGGAGACTAAAATGAAACAGAGTGACTTCATTTTCATCACTACACAGGTTGAACCCAAAGCACTCCTTCTCCCTCTTTCTCTAGCACTTTATGGCTTGTGAGGTTTCTCCAGCACTAGGATTCTTCCTTGCTTGCTTTGATGGACAGACGTGAGCTGTGGGCTTCAGTGGGTGGGAGAGCCATGCCCAAGGCACAGCTATGCTGGGCCACTGAGCTCAGGGGCAGGGCAAGGCTGTCCCTGCTTGCTGCCTGTGCTCTGCTCTTTCCCTTCACAGGTGGACCCTTACCTGCCTTATGAGTACACCTGCGAGGGGATGCTGGAGCGGATCCACGCCTACATTCAGCACCAGGTTGGGGGAGAATCCCTGTCCTTGCTGGGGAACCATCTCTGTTCTCCTGGCCAACCTTCCCTCCTCTCCCTGGGGAACATCCCTGCCCTCCCATGGGCACTGTGCAGCCAGTGCCCTAATTGCAGAAATTACCCAGGAGATGGGGCTGGGGGAGGTTTGTCATGAACCAAAGATGCTAGGGGTTGGTGGAGGATACCTGGGGGTGTTGGAGCTGGGTCAGGGCCTCTCTGCTGCAGAGAATAAGGCAGCATTAGGAGAAGAGGTGACCAATGTGGTTATCCCCCACAGCAGGAGATGCCATTTATACATGCAGGTGACCTTGATCTGATGACCAAACTCATCATCCCAAGTGTCCTCCTGTCTCACCAGCAGGCTCCCTTCCCCTTCCTTACCATCTCTCCCTGTCCCTCAGCTCACTGACCCATTGTCTTCTCTCCCACTAGGATTTCTGCACCACGTCGTCTCCTCCTCTGCCTCCCAAGACCAAGAGTCCTGCTATGCAAAGCCCTCCGAGCCCGCTGGCGCTGTCCCCCAACGCCACTCACCTGGTGTGGTCGCCCAGCGCCAGCCGGGACCCCCAGGCCTGGCCCCCCGTGGACTCCCTGCAGGTGTGGGTGTCAGAGAGCCGGCACACCTGCACCGAGACGTGCCGGCGGCACGGGCTGGTCTGCGAGCCCACCTTCTTCAGGTTCCTCAACAGGGAGGAGGTGTTTCTCCAGTGAGTTGTGACCTTCTCAGTGAATTTGAGGAGGGGGCCAACAGCCAGACAATGTTCCCTTTGCTCCCTTCGCCCCCATTTTCCTCATGTGCCCCCTAATGAAATCCCATTGAGGTGCCTTCATGCCCAAGGCAATGCAGGCAGGGAATTGCTTGTCCAGCTTCATAAAACGACAGCCTTTCCGGGCATGGTTCCGCCTCTCTCCCGCCCTGTTCCTCTCCCCCTCCTCTGTGCTCTCTGTGTTTCTCTCATTTTTAATGTCTCTCTCTGTAAAACTGCATTTTGAACACACAGCGGTAAAGTTTTAATAGTGTATAAATCTGCCACCGGGCTCCGTGCTGCTCTGTGGGCAATTAAAATGCGAGCCTTGCCAGTGCTGTCACACTGGTCAGGCAGGCGCTGCATGTCCCACTGACATTTTTATATGATAAATTAGAGCTGGGGCTTGGGTTTCACTCTCTCCCCTCCTTGTCCTCCTCCAGAACTTAAAATGAGCTGGCTCGGGGACTGAGCAGTTGAGAGGGATTGGTGGGAGGGTGATGCCAGTGTTGCTGCTCTGTCTGCATCTGGAAGGGGAGGGATGTTGAGTTCTGCGCTGGGCATTTTTGCTGCTCCTCAGGGCATTTGCTGATGCCCACCCCAGTTTTCTGGCTAATCCCAGCTAGCAGGGCACATGTGGGCATCTGTTGAGCTCATGTCCCTTCCAGGGAATGTTAGCTGCTGTAGGTGGTGTCCATGGAGAGTGGACTGACCTGTTGGTCAGCGAGGGGCTATAAAAGAATTGTAGAATATCCCAAGCTGGAGGGGACCCACAAAGATCAATGAGTCCAACTCCTAAGATTTATGTGCGGTTTTATGGGTGATCCTGAGCCACCCACTGCCCACGCAAGGGTTGGGGTGATGTCTGGGCTGCAGGGTTGAGCTGCAAGGTCATCCTTTCCTGCGCTGTGACAAGCACTCAGTTTAGCCAAGGGGTGCCAAGCATAGATCAGCAAAGATCTGCCCCCGCGCTTCGCAAAGGAACCTCCCTGGGAAGGACAAAACCCCTTCAGTGAACCCCCAGGCAGGCTCCTCACTGAACTGACCCACCTTTGTCCTCGCTGCCAGGCTCAGCATCACCTGCGACAGCACCGAGTACGAGATGAACCATCTGTACCCCGCGGTGGCCGAGAACGTCCACGAGTGCTACCTCCAGAAGGAGCCTCTGCTCTTCAGCTGCGCCGGCTACAACACCAAGTACCGGCGGCTCTGCCCCTGCCGCGACTTCCAGCAAGGACAGGTGGCTCTGTGCCGGGACTGCTTGTGATGGGGGGTGTCCCCACCGCGATTGCGACGCGCGACGTGCACCGAGTGGCTTTTTCTCGAAGCTCTGCGGCGGCCGAGGAGGTGGGACAGGTCTCTCCCAGGACTCTGGGGGTTGTTTCATCCACCAGCCAACTGTGAATGACCATCTCCTGAACTTCTGTTTCATTTTCCTTCCCGAGGAGCATCATCCGACCGCATCCGAACCCACCTGGACCTGGTGGCACTGGGATGGGGTGGTGGGGAGAGAGACGGGTTGGGGACACCCTTCCCCTCCCTCTGGCAATGGGACAAGCCACCAGCAGACTGCAGTTTCAGGGTTTTCATCCTCTTCAAGCATCCTGAGTTGTTTTATTTATTGATTTTTTTTTTTAACCCTCCCCCTGACAAGTGGTAAATTAAAGGGGAAGCAACACCCAGCCCTTCTGTGGGAGTTCTTGGGCAGAGCTGTGTTGGGGGGGCACTGGAGGGCTGCTGGTGCCTGCCATGGATGTGGAGCTGGGGAAGGACAAAGCCCAAGGAGAGCAGCTGGGTTGGATGGCCACATGGGGGTGTGCACCCATGGTGCCCCCAGGAGGAACCAGTGGGCACTGGGTGGCTCCCAGGCTGTCCCTGGGGAGCGAGGGGTGGGATGGGCTCCTGGAAAGGATGCTGATCCCTGGAGTAGTGTTCCCAGCAGGGCAGAGGTGCCCAGAGTGAGTCCCCCAGCCCCTCAGGCTGCTCTTCACCCATGCACAGAGCTGTACATCCCTTCAAGGGATGATGGGAGGTGGTGGTGGGGGCACAGGGACTGCTTGGGTTTGAATGAGCAGGCAGGGAGGAGGTTGTGCTGCAGCAACTGAAAGGAATTACCAGTGGGCAGCAACCAAGGGGGGAGGGAGCAGCTCAGCAGCTGCAAAAGCAACACCCTGACTGTGTGCTCCAGATGTTGCCACCACAGGAAGCTCCAAGCAACCATCTTCGATGCATTGTCTTCACTTCTTCAGCTTTCCTTACTGCCATTCATCTCGCTTTGGGGGAGTTTTCCCTGCTGCCGGTGTTTCCCCTCCCAGCACGTCCCCTGGCTGGGTTGGTGCTGGCTGGGGTGACCTGGTTTGTTTTTGTAGGGTTGCCCAACAGGGCAGGGTGTTGCTGTAAGATTGGTGCTCAGCCCTCCTGTTGAGTGGAAGTGTTCCATGGTGAGACTTCTGCATCCTGTAAAACATGTGGTGTGAAAGTTATGGGCTGGAAACTCCCTCCCACTCCTTCCCTGCATGGGAGAGCTCCTGGCCCAGCTGGGGAGGGAGGCTGGTGGGGTGGCATCCTGTCCTGGCACTGTCACTGCAGGGTCCCAGGCCCTGGCAGGCTTGTCCCCCATGGCTTGTGGGGGCTGATGGAGAGCAGTGGCACAGATGAGTGCAAGAGGTCTTCCCCTGTGACCCAGCTGCTCACTGGAGCTGGGCCAGGCAGCCCTGGCACCTGCAGCCTGTCATCTCCGTGGCAGGTTTTGGGAGAATATCCCATTCCTTCAAGCTGTGCCCCTTCAAGAGGTGCCAGGGCTCTCCATCAGCCACCTCCCCTCACCATCTCCCTGCTCTGTCCCCAGTAAGGGTGACACCACAGAGTGCTCGTGTTCTCTGGGCATCCCGCTGTCTGAGCCTGCAAGCCTGGCCCAAATCCTGTGCTGGGTGAGGCAGGAGGTGGAGACACTGCCATTATCCCAGAGCACTTTATCATCCTCGGCTCAAAGCTGCGTGGGCAGCCTCCATCCTGCCTGTGACGCCAGCCAGGGGGAAGGATTGATTAAGTAACTTCTGTGTCTTGCAGCCAGCGTGTCTAAATAAAAGCAGCACAAACCTCTCTTAGCAGAGCTGAGCAACAGCACCTTTCTAGGCACCTTTCATCTCAGCCTCCAGGCATCCTCTGGCACAGACTCCTGCACCCCCCACCCCGCCTGCTGCGAGTGCTGGGTGGGCAGGAGCCACCCTGGGGGGCTTTGCCAGCAGGAGCCACCAGCAATTCACCTCCCAGGGTTGTGAAGACCAAATAAAACCTGTTTTTATAGGGGATCTATGCAAGTTTTAAAAACCAAGAGGCTCGGGATGCCTCTGGAGGCAGCGCTTGTTACACATGAGCTCCCCTGGCAGCTTTTCCCACTGTTTCTGCTCAGCTGCTTTTAAAATAGCCTTCACCTTTCGGCAGCCCAGCGCTGCCTCCCACCGCAGAGAGTCCCAATTATCCCCTGGCAGGAGCAGGGGGATATTTCTCCAAGCTGAAATAAGAGGCGGCTGGTCCACCTTCGCTGCTGCCATGGGAAATAATGATCTGTCTGGAGCCTTGTTGGGTCTCAAGTCAGCCTGTAAATTTGGGTGATGGGGCTGAGTAAGGCTCTGGCATTGCACGTCGCGTCTCTGCCCCATCAGTGGGCACCGAGTCCTGGGCGCCTTTTCCTGGGGAAAAGCCTCTCTTGTTGGTCCATCAGTGATGGCTCATGGATGCTGGATGTCACAGAGACTGGAGTGTGGATGGGGGACAGCCCCTCCTGCCTCATCCCATATGGAGCCCCAGCTGGGAGCAGGGGGATGCCTTGGTCTTTAAAATCCCATGTAGGGGCAAGGTGGGGGCTGGGCTGTTTCAGGAATGCCAGTGCTGGTTGGTAACACCAGCTTTGGGTGCAGAATTGCCTCCAAAATGTTACGTGGGGGTAGGTGTGTCAGGGCTGTGGGGCATTATTGGGTAATTATTGTTGTAAAAGAGAAGGGACTTACTTGGAAATACTTTTCTCTACCTATTTTTGGCCCTGGCTGTGCCTGACCAATCACTGGAGCATCCCACTGCCTTCCCAAGCTCTTGCCCAAGCAGGTCTCCAGCACTTGCCCTGGTCTCTGTGGCCTGGACATATTTCCATTTGGAAGGGAAACCTGAGAATACAAACATTAAATTCACAATTTATTAAGTAGGAGCATGAAAGAGACTTAAAGGGAAGCAAAGCCACTGCCATGTGAAAGAGATTCTAATTCCCACACCTAATTGCAAGGAATAAATCCCCAGCTGGGAGGGGGGAAAAGGGGTAAATAGTGTCAAAACTATGAATAAAACCAAACAATAAGAAATCAAATGAGGACCTGTCAGCTGCACCCTCCAGTGCGGGTGGATGGGACAGTTTGTTGAACAGCCAGTGCGTGGGGAGCCCATGGGGTCTCCTTGGAGTGGGGGCTGGACCTTTTGATGGCATTTCTGGTGGCATCCAGGCAGCAGAGCCTCCTAAAGATGTGCAGGGGTTTTTTTCTAACTTGTTTTCTGGCAGCTGTGAAAACAGGACAGGCGTGTCAAAAGAATTATATTGTTCTGGAAATCCATTTTCCTTACCTAGAAATGGAGCCAGAGGCAATTTTTGTTTCTGAGCCTCGGTCTTAGTAATTCCACTCAGAAATTCCTTTCTGGAGTTGGTTGGGGTTTTTTAAATCCTGTTTTTAATGCTGATGACATCAAAACCTTCCCTTGCCAGGGGAGCAGGGGGATCTGGTGGGAGGGTGGGTGTCCCCTCACAGCATCCTGCTGCCAGTTGTGCATTTCTCCCTGCACCGGCATCCTCTCCAGTGGAGTCAGCCCGGAGCAGCAATCTGGGCTGTAAATCACGGCCGGGGGAGGTAATAGCGCTGCTCGGCTCTTATCTGGGGCTTTATTAGGAAATCGTTAAAGTGGCTTTTCCCTCCTGATCCTCTGCTTATCAGCAGCCGGGTGAAATGGCAAATCGCATCCCCGGTGTGGACAGTCCAGGCAGGAGAAACCCATTTATTTCCCCTAACGGGTTTATCGGTAGATCACGGAGCTGCTGAAGATGTAAGCACCGGCGGTTATTTCCCCAGGTGATGGATCTAGCTGCCACACAGCCTCCCGGAGCCAAAGCCTGCTGCCTGACAGGGAAGTCTGATGGACCCGTGGTCGGGACTGCTGGCTCATGTATTTCAAGGTCTTGCTTTAATTGAGTCCTGTCTCCCCCGTATCACACTTTTTTTTTTCTTTAATATTATTTTTTTCCCCTTTAGAAAGACTTCCCAAAATAAACTAATGCATTTAATCTCCTGTCCCTTTCTCTCATCTCTTCCTCCCTTTGGCAAAGCCAGAGCTGTAAAGAACGTGAACAAATTGGAAATCTGTCCTCAGACTTATTGAGTGAAAAGAGCAGTGAAGTCTTTTGTCTTTTTTTTTTTTTTTTTTTTTTTTTTTTAGTTTTGTCTGGTAGAAGAAACTTGGACTGGGAGTGAAACTCCCTTTCAGAGCTGTGGGGCTGAGTGTTCCCTTTTTTATCAGTGGTGCCCAGTGACACTCATTGTGGCTCGTTAGTGGAAAACCGTTAAAACTCCGGATCGATGTTTTCTCGGGAGAGATAAGGCCCATTCAATATTATTCCTCAGGCAGGCAGAGAAATACCAACGAGCCATCCACAAAACAGGGCAGAACTGCTGAGGGTGCAGCTTTTCCCACCAGTGCCTGGGGCTGGGGGGATGGGATGGGACATCCCCCAGCTCAGGGAGTGTGGAAGCTGAACCAGGATCCAGCCCTCAGCATCCAGGTCTTCTGGAAAGGGGGGGAAATTAAAGCTTGGGAGGATGGGGAGAGGGCACAGTGTTTTGGGGGGATTAGGTGCCTCTGTGGGGCTTGGCCTCTACCAGGACCCCTTGGCACAGGTGCCACTTGCAAAGGACCTCAAGAGGGCAAAAAAACATGAATAAATTGCCCATTCCCGACACCAGTGCTGGCTTTGGAATGCTGGAGGGCAGTGGCTGGTGGGGGGTTCAGCCCACCTCCTCACCATCTCTCAGAGGGCTCCCACCACCTCTCACCCTCTGGAACTCAGCTGCCAGTAGCGACCAGTTAGAAACAGGATAGAGGTTTGATTTCAGTGTTAGAGCAAGCTGCCAGAGGTATCAGCTTTTCCTCTAAATATAAACCAGAAAACAGGAAATAACGATCTGTCCTAATTTGGTTCCTTTCATCTAAGTATTCAAAGCATCTCACAGCACCACCAAGAAACAAGGGAAGGCTTCGCAACCTGCATAAGAATGCAGCCACTTCAGAGGTTTGTGTGCAGCTTTTTGCTGAAGGTTGCATTGCAGCCCCTCACTCACCAGCCCCAGCTCCTTCCCAAATTCCCCCAATTTCCTATCACTGAGACCAGGACCTGGAAAGTCAGCCTGGGAATGGGTGATGTTCTTGCAGCTTGACACCATGCACAGCTGGCTCAGCGCCGCCGAGCGTGGAGGAGTGTTTATTTAATCAATTAATTCAATTAATTAATTTTCAGGAGAGTGTTGAGAAAAAATAATAGCAATTGCCAGCAGCTCTGCCAGCTGTCTGGCTGTGCAGCAGTGGGAGAAGGGGTATGATCCATACATGTGGCTCAGGGGAACACAGCGAGCCTGCCCATGCAGTGCTGAGGCAAATGTGAATCACAGAACCATGGAATGGTTTGGGTTGGAAGGGATCTTTAAAGCTCATCTAGTCATGGGCAGGGACACCTTCCACTAGGCCAGGTTGCTCCAAGCCCTGGCCTTGAATGTTTCCAGGGATGGGGCAGCCACAGCTTCTCTCCATCAGCAGCCCCTTGGTGCCTCAGCTCCAATGCAGCTGCAAGGAAGATGTTCTTTGGCTGTCCCAAAGTTCTTGCAACATTTCTGTCCCTCTTGCAAGGGCTTGTTCAGGTTTGGCCTTGAGGTCTAAGCCCCCCCTTGGTTCCTGTCCCAACACTTTGCCATCTCTGCATCTGGGTCAAACCAGGAGTGGTGAGTGGGTGCTGAGGTGGAGCCCAGCTGGCTGTCACTGGCAGTGGCACTGCAATCTGTGTCATCACACAGCAGTGACAGGCCTCTGCCCTTCCAGCTGTGCCCAGGTGTGGCCAGGCAGGAACTGGGCTTGGGAGCAAGAAGTTCATAAAAGAAATGTGGGAGGCAACGGATTTCCACACTTAATTAACTCAACAAATTAATCCCAATTAGAAGCTGTAATTGGGATTATAATGGTTAATCATCTTTCCCTCCAAGCCATAACTGCACTATCTGTCTTAAGTGTGTTATAAAAAGGGGAGGACATGGAGTGATGTGTCCCTGACACCGGAGCTGCCACCCGGGCACACCCTGGGGGGGATTGGGTTGGGTCTGGCCCCCCTGACATGCTGCTCCCCAGGATGGGGGACAGGTGAGGGGACACCACTGTGTGACCCAGTGACCACCTGTGACTGGATTGTATCATCACCCCTTTTCCAAGAACACTGCGAATTCAGCTGCTCGTGCTCCTGTTTGAGGGGTCTCCTACCAGAAAACTAAACTGCAGGGAAACTTCATGGACTGCTCCACTGCTGTTTTATGCTAAAAGGAGCCTGACTGAAAACATCTGCTTGTTCTTCTTTTTCTGAGCACATTAACTAAGCAGCGTCCTCCCATGACAGGTTGGTCTCAGCAGGAATGTGGAGCAGCCCTTTCCTCCTGCTCCACTCTTGGTCACATTTGTTGTCCCACTGATGCCAGTGGGCTCTGGACCCCATGGGTTCCAGTGGCAGGGCAGGACTGTGTCCAGCTCTGGCTCCAAATTGTCCCTGCTTCCTGTCCTGCTCCCTAAAGCTCACCCAGCAAAACCCCAACACCTCTTTCCTGCACCCCTCTTCTGCTCATGGAAGCTTCCATCAGGGCTGTTACCTTGGGGAATTTGCTTCTGGAGCCATGGGATGAGAATCATGCCCAGAATCTGTGACCCCCCCCCAACTGGGCACTGGGAAAGATGCTGCCAGTGCCAGTTTGGCTGTGGGTCCTTTCCTGCCCTAGTGAGCGCTGGCCAGGGGGCTGAAAGTTGAACTCTTGGACAGGCTTCACCCCCAGAGGTGGCTCCCAGCATGGCCCCAGAGGGAATATTGGATTCCCAGTGTCCAGGATGCATCAAAGCAGTCGGGCAAAGCTCTATTAAACACCCCAGAGAGGACAAACTCACTGACAAAATCACTACTGCCAATATTTAGCAGCACAGAAAATACAGGATTATGCTCCTTATATTCGACTCAGCATTATCCAAAGCCACAGAGAACTTGTGCTCCACCAACCCCAGGGTTATCTTCCATGAAAGCCTGTTCTGCTGCAGAGGGAGGGGGATGCTGCTGGCATCCTCCTCCTCCGGCCGCCCCGGCACAGCCGGTGCCTTTGCACCTGCCCACCTCCAGCTCCTCCACCTCCCACAAGGGGCTCCATGGGCTTCGAGGCTGCTATTTCGGTTGGGTGTTTTTGTTATGAGTGTTGTCGAACAGGAAAAATAAAAACCCGAGGCCCCTCGGTGGTATTTTTAGTCCCGTATCGGTGACGAGCTCAGAACCGTCAACAGGACGGTAAATTAAAATTAATCTGCATCTGCCCTGCGTCATTTTTTACAAAGCTTGTCTCCCTCTGCTACGGGGGGGTGGGGGGATGGTTTTACAGCCCTTGGTTTGGGAGAGTGCCAAGTACCTGCCAGGCAGCCCCAGAACAGCAGTGGGAAACTGGCAGGGATGGGGTGAGGGAGGGCAGAGGGAAGAAAGTGGAATTCTCGTTGAGTTTGCAGAGAGCTTTGTGCCTCATCTGGCTGCTCACCCACGGGTGCTGTCTGTGCAGGCGTAGTGAGCTGCACTGGCTGTACTGGTTTGCTTGCAGAACTGCTGAGGTAAACTGGACAAGCTGCTGGACATGGGGGGGATGCCCTCAAAGAGGGGGGAGCTGCTCCCTGAGCAGCACCCCACCACCCTGGATGGGGAGGGAGAAGACTTATTGCCATGGAGACTGGTGGGAGAGTTGGAAGTTGGCTGCCATAGAAACCAGTTTGGGAGTCTATGGGGGCATCCCACCAGGCTGGTACCCGGGTTGTGGGGTTGGTGATCCGTGTGGCATGGGATGGCTGGGACAGTTGGATGCTCCAGAGCAGGGTTGAGCCCCACTGCATCCCCCAATGGGCTATCAGGGGCCAAACTGGAGCAACACATCCCCAAACCGAGCAGCCCAAGCTGGAGTAGTGTGGGCTGGTGGAGGAAGAGCTGATGGATGTTTCTGGCTCTCGGCCACACAACCTGCCAACACTCAGGGCTGTGAATTGAGCTGAAACACGAACACTAAAGCAGCTGAGGGTGGAATTGCAGCATGAGACACATTTCCCAAGAGAAGTTACACAGAGGCAGACAGGGAAAAGCAGGACTGGGATGAGGGGCCAGTAGGAGCAGCGGGAGGGATGGGTGATGCAGTGGCTTGGCAGCAGCGAGGTGATGTGAATAGCACTGATCAGTTCTTCCTCCCCACTTAGTAAAGCATCCTCTGTTTGGGTTTTGTGTTTGTTTTGTTTCCTAAATCACAACTTTGGGAAAGCAGGAGAGGCCTCATCACCTCTAGGCTGAGCCTCTCCTTTGCAAGAGGTAGGTGTCCTCAGTGGGGACTGGGGTGGCTTTTGTCACCCTTCCCACGGGCCATGTTCACTGTGCCTCGCAGCAGTTTTAAACACCCCAGGATGCTTCTGGCCCTTCCACCTTTGGCACGGACCTGACTGGCAAATGTGGGCTGGTGGGGTCTGAGGGTCACCTGCCCAACACCCACAGCACAGGAGAAGCAGCTCTGCGTCCCCTCCACACCTTTCCCCTGCATTCAGCAGCTTCTCCCCACCAGCAGCTGGCAGAGGGATCCTCCGTGTGCAGGTGAAGAGCACCTCGCCACGAGCTGGTAATTCTCCAACCGCCCACTCGCCTATTTTGTGAGCACAAAAACAATCACTGACATTTCCAGTCATTATTTTCTGCTCTGAATCTGCCAGAGCTGCTGAAGCCAGGTCAGATGTGACACTGGCTGTGTCCCCTTGCTCCAGGGAAGGAAAAGCTGCCCCAAATCAGGACATACTCCCACCCCAGACATGCTCTGCTGGGCCAGAGAATGCTCTGGCTGTGAATTCCAGGATTGACTATCTCCACCTGTGATGGGATGAATTGATGGCAAAGGGATGGGAGCACCTGAGACCTAGGAGAGGAGATGAGGGTTCCTCCCAGCTGTGGTCCTAAAAGCATTTTCTGCCCTTGTTCCCTATTCCCTGCAGTCTGGACACAGTAGTCTGGGGCCAACCTGGCTTCTAGTGAGCCCACCCCACGGAGCAGGGAGGGTGGGAGCACCTGAAGCCTACAAAGTGTTGTTAGAGGTTAGATTTGGGCTGTGCTGTTGAAGGTGGGGGTTTTGAGATGTCCTGGAGCTTGGCTGGAGGAGGAGGGATTGCTGGGAGCCCTGAGGCTCCTCAGTGAGTTGATATCCCCACTCCTGTGCCCTGTGGAGAGGGTTGGGGTGGTGTTGACAGCAACATGGGTGATGGTCTGGGGGCTCTCAGGGGTCTCCTGAGTTTCAGGAGCCAGGGTGAGCAGGACAGGTCTTGTGGCCAGGACCCTAAGGTCTGGGAGGTGGTTCCTTCTGTAGATTAAAGGGCTGTGTTCCTCCCCCCACCAAGTGCTGGGCTGGTGCCCAAGAGCTCAGTTTCCCCTTGCTGGGGCCAAACTCAGCTCTCGTGCTAACTGCAACCTCAGGATGCCCTTTAATTTTTAATGCTTCAATAAAACAGTAATTACAAACACTGGAATTGGTGTTTTTTAAGCAGAAAGTATTAACTTCATGGGGTTTAATTATTCAACAGAAAATAATGAAAGTGGGGCTGGATCCTGCTGGCTGTCTTGGCTTTTCCTAGCAGGTCTGCTTTGCAGGGAGGAGGGCTGGGAATAGGATGAAGCCCATCACTGGTGCCTCAGGGCTATCCAGGGATGACTGGGTGCTTTAGAAGTCAGGGAAGGGGGGGGGGGGGTGTGTGTGACCAATAAACTGGGTTGGGTCAGGGAGAGGAGACATCTGGGGGGCAGAAGGACTGCCCCCCCCCCAATGGCTTTTTCTCTATCCCTGCAGGATTTCCAGCCTGGACAATGCAGGATCCCAGCTGTGGAACAGCTCTCTGGGAGGTCAGTGACTGCTGTGGTCTGAAAGATGCCATTGGAATCTGTGCATTAACTGCAGTGGGGAAGCTGAGACAGGAGGCAACTGAGGAGGGGGTGTGACCCTGTGGTTGCCCCCTTGTGCCCCCCACCCAGCACCTGCACCCGTCCCCTGGCTGGGAGGGGACTCCAGAGCTCCAAGTCTGTGTTTTCTGCAGTTCTCTGCAGCCTGAATTGTGTTCCCTGGGAAGGTTTCAAGCTTGCTTTTAATTACTCTGCTCAGGCACAGTGTAGTTCTAAAGCACCTTTGCTGGGGAATGGTCTGTTGAGACCCAGAGAGCTCCCAGGGCTGCTTAAGTAGAGCAAAACTGTTGGTGTCTTTGAAAAGCTTGTGGATTTGGGCTGGCTGATATTGGACACCCTCCCTGCACAGGGTAGCAGTGGGGTTGGGAAAGCCTTGATGGAGGAGAGCAAGGGATAGGGAAACGGGGATAAAATACTCCTTGCGAGGAGGGAATGGGGGCTCAGTGGACTGTTGTGCTGAGATGGAACCTGTTGGGGTTCTCCAGTTCCTTGCACCCACATATGAGACCTAAGTTCTTTTCTCACATTCACAGAGCCCCTTCTCCTTATAGGCACCAGCCTGTCCCCTATCCTGTCCCGAGCAGCATATCCATATAGTGATGGACTTCAGGGGCTTGCATCAGATGAGGTCTTAGGGAATTTGTTTGCTAGAAAAGCAGGATATTCTTGTTAACATTAATAGTTAACTGTCACGGTTTCATCAGTAAATAAACATGTGGGATGGTAAGAAGACAGTGAGAGTGAGGGCTCCTGGCAAGATGGAAATGAAATGGCGGTTTGTCAGGGCTGGGGAAATGAGCTGAAGTGAGTGGAGGAGGTGAGGGCTGGTGGGGAGGGTAGGGTGGGGATGATAGCTCTGCTGATGAGGTGCTGGGGGTGGGGAAGGAACGTGGAGTCATTTGCAAGGGAAATGAAATTATCACCTGCTTCATCTGCTGTCCTCACACCGCGGAGCCTGATGAGCAGTGTGGGGAGGGGGCCGGGCTGGGTGGCCCTGGGAGCCCCCCAGCACCCTGCGGTGGGAGCAGCTCCTCATGCAGGAAGGGGCGGCTGTAGCCCCCCATGGGATGAGCTTCTTATCTCCTTTGCCACCACTCTCCTCATCAGTCTCATCTTGCTCTGTTCAGGCTGTGTTTGGGGAAGGTCACAGCAGTGAAGGGTGGTCAGTCACTCCTGAAATAGGAGTAGGGGGGATAAGGGGAGGAGATGATGCTGATCAAGATGAGATCTCTGCTGAAGCAGGTGAATCCTGGTGTGGTGATGCCCAGGGCACTTGGGCTGTGAGGTTGCTGTCACACAGATTCATGTCCCCAAATGTGTCTCATCACATCTGGGGGGCTCATTTTGGTTCCCCTGCATGTGCTGGTAATGTGGGGGCTTCTGCCTGTGGTGGGGCAGCAAGACTACCTCTTGGGGCATAGGACAGTGACTCCAGCCTGAGCTAAGGGCAGGGTATAACAAGCTTCAGCCCTGTGCTGAGGGTGCTCCTCTTCTGTAATGCAAATGTTTTCTCATTCCCATCCCATAAATAGGGCATCAGTGGTTCCTGGAATAGGAACACAACTCCCTGGTCTGTGTTTCTAAGGGTGATGTCTGCTGGACTGGGAATAGAAGGGCATTTGGCTTAAACAAGGAGCATTGGTGAGGGAAGGGGTGATTTAACTGTCTCAGTAAGTTGTGGTAGGGCTGGCCCGGGTGAGAGACCTGCCTGCCCCCCGCCGGCTCCACAGAGAGAGTTCACAGCTCTGTCACCAATCATTTGGGGCATTTTATTTAGGTCTAACTTTGATTTAACTCCAGTAGATTATAAAGACAAAAAGTCATTCCAAGGCACTTTACTCAGAGGGGGGAAAAAAAAAGGCCAAAACAGAGTAGTTTGATGTTGTCAAAATGATTTTCCACTCCTTCAAAATAATCTCACAAAACTAACCCAGATTTTACAAGGCACTGAGGCTTTCAAAGAGCTGCCTGTCTGAGCAGGAGATGGGTCTGTAAAATATATATTATTTTTTTCCCCTTAGTACTTTCATGGAACCTGTGCCTTGCCTCACTCCTGTGGGATCTGTATGGGCGCCATGCTTTGTGGGAAGCAGGATCCAGCCTCATAGCTCATGCCAGGGCTGTAAAGCTGCTGTGGTGCTCCCAGGAATGAAGTGAGATACTCTGGGGAGAGGCTGCAGCATGTCCTCATGTGCAGAAGGAATGGAAAACCCCAGGTCACAACCAGGTCTGACAGCAACACCCTGTCCCAGCCACCTTGCAGAACAGCCTGTCCTTTGTTTTTTGGGAAGCTCAGGCTGGCACGGGGTCTGGGTGGAAGAGAGCAGAGGATGAAAAATCATTGGTGATCTTGTGCCCTGGAGCTGCCTGGGGTGGCAGGGAGAGCTGTAAGCTTTCATTTAAGAGAGGATTGTTAGCAGGGTGATGGAAAGGCCAGCGCTGGGTTAATTGCTGCTTTCTTGTTTATTTAGTTAATTGGTTGGGTTCTGGAGAAGAAGGAAAAGGCAACCCTGTGCTGTGTTTCCAGAGAACAAGCAGAGCTGGCTGGCACTGTGCTCCCAGCTGATGGACCCGTGCTGGCCACTTGCTTGGCTCACCACAGTTGTCCCTGTTTTCAAGAGTTAATGATGATATTGTGAATTAATCTGACTGATCATCCCACAGTCCTACTGTGATGGAGGTGGGGAGAGCTATGGGAGCAATTCCTACAGCTCCCAACTAAACAGCCCAGCTTGACCTGGAGACATGAAGTCTGTAGGTGCATGGTAAAAAAGCATAGCTGTAGGAACATGTTAAACGAGGGGGGTTACGGCTTTGGGTGCATCTCAGCCTGCCAGGGCTCTGGGTGTTGCTTGTCCACCTTGGCCGTGCCCTGCTCATGAGAATCTGAGTTTCTTGGCAGGAGATGGAGCCCAGGAGCACCGAAAGGACTTCTGACAAGGGCATGGAGTGGCAGAACAAGAGGTGATGGCTTCAAACTGACAGAGCACAGCGTTAGATGGGATATTAGGAACAAATTCTCAGTGAGGATGATGAGCCACTGGCACAGGTTGCCCAGAGAAGCTGTGGCTGCCCCATCCCTGGAAGTATTCAAGGCTAGGTTGGACAGGGCTTGGAACAACCTGGTCTAGTGGAAGGTGTCCCTGCCCATGGCAGGAGTTGGAACAAGATGATCTCTAAGGTCCCTTCCAACCCAAATCATTCTGTAATTCTATGATATGATTCTGCCTTCAGGAAATGAAGATGCATGGATGTTTCCAAAGAGGCTGCTGTGGGCAGGTGCAAAGTAGGCAGTTACCTTCCAAAATGGGGAGGTGAGGAGAGAGAAAGGGAAAAATAAGCCAGATGAAAGCAGGGACTGTGCTGAAAGTGCCTTCTATTTATGATCGCACAAGGTCAACAATAATCCCCACAGCTACGAGCACATAAAAATTGATTCTTTCCTGAAGAGATTGATGGATTCATGGTCAAACCATATTCCCTGATCCTGCTGCCCTCGACATGGCTGGAATTTATGGAGATGGCGTTGTTTCTCTGTGGAGGACTAAATAGCTTCTCAAAAAGCGACCACTTTCATTTCAGACCTGAGGTCCTGGGAAGTTGCTGTAAATAAGGGAAGTGCTTCCTCCAGCTGCTGGGTGTATTTCCAGAGGAGAGCAGCTGCCTGCTGTGGGTCAAGGTTCTTCATCCTGCCCCAAAACCTGGTGTGAGGTGAGCAGGGTGATGCTCACCCCACAGTACACACACCCCTACTCTTGCCCCTCATCACCTCGGAGAGGTGAGAGGCACCCAAGCTCAGTGTAGGGGTGTGAGAGGCAGACCCTGTGAGCATAAAGGCTCTTCCAGTTTGTCCCAACGCTGTCATGGGAGGGAAGAAAGGACAAGCATTTCTAAAACCTCCAGCTCCTTCCCCAACAATTCCCAAACAAGCTCATCTGGCCACTCAAATGTCAGTTGGAAATCTCCTTCACTTTTTTATTTTAAAAATACCCAGCTTCAAAGCCGCAGTGTTTGAAACCACTTTGTTTTTCACAAGTGGCAGGAAGCTCCCAAACAAAGCCCATTTATTTTTCACAGCTTCATCCCCTCAGCTATTAAATCCTGGGCACTACTGAATTCCTGAGAAGTTTGCTGGGGCCTGTGCACACACAGCACAGGCAGCTGTAGCATCCCCGTGAGTAGTTTGTGCTCTGCACCTCTCATGTGGTGAATGAGAGCAGCTTTAGGTGTGCTCAGAAGGTGTTTCTGTGAGTCCTTCTGCACAACTTCATTGTCTTGAGAACCTTATATAAACTGCTGCTACACAAAGGGATGCAGGCACTGGAGAAGCAGCAGGTTTGGGAGGTCAGGCTGGTGGGGATGTGCAAGGAGAATCGATGCCAGGCTTTTTAACAACCACGTGTGTATCGAACAAAGCTCTTTAAAAGCTTTTCAGACAGCGGTGGGTTCCCCCTGTGTGTGATGGGGTTTGTCATGCCCGAAACAGGGATACGTGGAAGTGCTGGCTGCCATGCTCAGCGAGTGCTTGGTGTGTGGGTGGGGGTTCTCCAAGCTGAGGTGTGAGGTTGGACTGTGGCTCCTGGCTCAGGCCATGCAGCCTGTGGTCCTGCACTGCCTCCCCTGCTGAGGGCTCTGCCACGGCCATGGAGGCAGGAGGGTCCCAGTGGGCTTCCGCCCTCTCTGGTGTCCAGACATCCCCTTGTGTTGCTGAAGAGAGATACATCCCACTGCTCTGCCACCGTAGGACGAGACAGGCAGCAAACAGGGTCAGCTGGAAAGGAGCAGAGGAGCTCATGGCCAGGAGAGGTGAAAATGAAGTAGCCCAAGCATGGGCAGAAAAGCCATGTTCAGATATATTTCTGGGGGATGTCAGTGTTGCTTTGTGTCACTGGCAGTGCTGGAGCAGTGCCACTCACCTGCCAGCTCAGGGTGGGATCCCTGGGTCTGTGCATCTGGAGCTCCATGTGCTGGGGGGGAGCAGTCCCTGTGATGTCCCTCAAGCTGCCCTGGAGCAAGGGTCCCTCTCCATGCCCAAGGACCCTGCAAACACGTCTTCAGGTGGAGGGAAGGCAGGCAGTTGTCTTGATCCTCTCCTTGACCCAAATTTCAGCCTCTTTAGAGCAGTGCTGAGCTTCCTCTGCGAGGGCTGTGCAGACACTTGCTCTCCACTCGCACGCAAACACTTGCTTGGAGGCTGTTGCCTTTTTGCAGGCTTTCCCAGCTGGAACACGCTGCTGTGGGGTTTGTTGTTGCTTCCTCCTCGCAGTGGTGCTGAGCAGTCCCTGCAGAACATCCCTCACAGAGGGATCAGCTCCTCCACACAGCCAGCTGCCCTTTGGCTTTATGCTCTTGGGACCCGCTGTGGGGGTGAGAAGCACAAACCAGGATTACAAAGCAGCAGTGAGAGGGAAATGCCAGGGAGCCCTGGGCAGCCTTGGGCTTTAAAATGCCATGGTTTTTCATCCCCTGGTATCTGCCCGCAGCACCTCAGCTCATAACAAACCCTTCCGCTGCTGAGCAGCAATCCCACACAAATCCTTTGGTATAAAGCTGCTTCCCAGAGGGGTTTTAATAAACATTGGATGAAGTCTGGTGATGCCTGCTCTAGTTCCCTGTGCATCCCAGCACCAAAGAACGCCATATTTTCACCTGCCCTCAGGGAGCAGCTCTTGCAGCGGTGAGCGGAGGTCACCAGTGCAGCTCTGTGCCCCCTGCCAGGCTGACAAACCGGCACGTGGTCCCAAATTAACCTCATCCTCCTTCCTACAGGCGAGTAAACAGAAAAGCTATCTTCCTCTTCACCTCCAGCCCTGGCTCCCTGGGCTCCTGCTGCCAGATGGCAGCGAGCAAAGGCTTCTCTGCCCGTCCCTCCCGCCGGCATGTCACAGCCGCGCGG
Source organism: Platyrinchus mystaceus (assembly GCA_035041135.1). NCBI lineage: Eukaryota > Metazoa > Chordata > Aves > Passeriformes > Tyrannidae > Platyrinchus > Platyrinchus mystaceus. The sequence continues at coordinate 7,597,435 of JAWWLV010000046.1, forward strand.
CTGCCGACGGAGGAGAAGCTACTTTCCAACCATCTCTCCAGTGCTTTGCACCATCTGCAGCAGGAGCCCACGGGGCTCAAGGCACTGCCTGAACGAGCAGCATCCCTCCTAAGTGTAAAATTGGAAGCAAGGGGAGCCGGATCAGAGGCGACGGGCGCGTTTGAACTTGCTGCCTTCCCTGCGCGCAGCCAGGGCGGATCTCCACGGTATCGCTTCTTTTCTCCATCTCCCTTCGCCTTTTTCCAGTGTCTTTAGACGAGTGTTAAAAGCTGCCTGGCCTCGAAAGACACGCTGCATGTAGCTTTTACAGGTGGCTGTAAGTTACCTGCTGGAAGAGCCCCAACACGGATGTTTGCTGCCTGCAAATGCTCTTTTGCTCATTTTCTTTGAGGCTGTCTCAGCTCCACGGTATTTTGATCAACCAAGGAAAGCTCAGCCTTGGCCAAAGAGCAGCCATGAGCCTTCTGGGGAAGGGAAGGGGGCATAGTGGCATCCTGCCCATCCCCTACCCCTCAGGGCTGAGCCCCACGACCATTCCCTGCTGTGGGAATGCTCATGGGCACTGTCACCCTGAGCCACATCAGGCCAGGAACACCCAGGCTAGGGGAATCTGTATCCACCTTGGCTTATTTCCAGAAGGAAATAATCCAATTTCCCCCCTGTTTTTTTTCTGTTTGCTTTAGATTTTAACAGGTTTTTTTTTCAAACTGGGAAATGGGGAAAGCATCCTACTGTGTGAGGGGGCAACTAATGGACCCCAGAGCAGGAAATGCTCAGGAAATACACTGTATAATGTGTGACAACTAAGAGCTCTTGCTCTGTGAGCAGCAAAGAGACCAATCCCTGCGTTGCAGAGAGGATGGGGGGCTCTTCCCTGCTGTTCTCCCAGTTTTAAATGAAAGCTGGGATGCTACAGGAGACAGAGATGGTGCCCATGGCTCTATGCAAAGTGCTGGTTAGGCAGCTCCCACAGGATCTCCAGCTTGAGGCCTGGGACACATCACAGGAGGAAAAACAAAATCGTGTCTGTGTCAAAAGCAGGAGCTGAATCTGCTCTGCTGATTTCCCAGGTGAGATCCCTGCCAGTGTTTAAAAAGGATAAATGAGACGACCTGGATAATTACAGGCCTGTCAGCTCCACTTCGATCCCGGGCAAACTGACGGAGTGGCTGATGTGGGAATTGATTAATAAAGAATTAGAAGAGAATAACATCAGTAAATGAAAGGGAAGGCGTGAGTGTCTATCAACAGGTTAAAGGCAGGAGGTTTTGCAGAAGCAGCTTTTTGGGGCAAAGCTGGCTGGTTTGGAGAGCGGGTTTGTGTGAGATGTTTCACTTGGAAGACACACAGAGTCAAAATCAGAGTGAGCAGCCCAGCAGGGCACAGGATTTTATGTCACCCAGCTGCATGTCACTGTGGGGGACTAGTTTCCTGTGCCTGTTGTCCCCATCCCACTCCAGCTTCAAGCTGTGCCCCTCTGGACAGAGTCCCATCCAGCATCCCATTGGAGTCACACTCTCCTGGCCATGCATGGACCGAGCACAGAGCTGCTGGGAGGTAACCAGAGGACAGAAAACACCAGGAAAACACATTCCTGCCCTGCTCATTCCAGCACTGCATATACCCCCACCTTCTTTTGGCCTCCTTGCTGCCAGGAAGGGATGTCAGAATCCGTGCAGGATCCATCCCATTGCTGGCTGCAGTGCTTGCCTCCTTTTCCAGTTGCCATAGGAACAGACAAAGGCCTCTAAAGCATCGCAGTGGGGTGCGTGTCTAGGTCATGCTGTGGAGCAGGCAACCATTTTATAGTGATAATAAATTCAGGGAATTGGGAATTTGGCCGAAGTAGCACGCAAGGAAAGGACTTGAAAAGGCAGAATGGAGATAAATGAATGAAAATAATTTTGTGACAAATGGCCATACGCTGTGCCAGACCTAACTGAAATCCTTCTCCGGAGTTCAGGCAAAAGGGTCCGGGAACACAGATTGTAAGGAATTATTTGTCCCTGAAGCCTGGAGATAGAAAGGCAAAGGCAGCACCTGAAAGTGTTTAGGGACTATTGGATTTCAAAAACCTTAGTTATCTTCAGTCCCTGCGCTGTCTGGCTGTGAATTACTGCTGGCCAAAGATTTGCCATCTCTCCATTTGCATGACAGGAACCGGAGAGGCACCAAATCACCGGAGACGAGAGCTGGCCAAGCAGAGCCAGCCCTTTGAAGGTCATGGAGAATCTGCTGGAAACGTCTGCATGGGGCAAGGAGGTGGATAGCTCAGTGGAGCTCTACAGATCCCCAAAGGTCTCCCAGAGCTGCACAGGGCTGTGGGGTCTGGGAGGTCCCCCGGGAACTCGGGGAGCTCCTGGGTCAGCTGGTGTTGGCAGAAGGTTGATTTCTGGAGCTCTCACCCATGTGTTCATACTTGGCTGATCCTCTCCTGCATCGTGGAGTGGAGATGCTCTCCTGCTCCAACCCGGGATGCTGCTTGGGTGCTCCCCACCACCCTGGCACACTTCCTCCATTTCCTGCCAGACCTATGTGCTATGCAGCATCTTTCTTGCTTGTTTTCCCCAGCCTGGTGAAGCAGAAGCAAACTCTTTGCCAAGTCACTCTTTGCTGACAGAGCCCATCCCCTCTGTGTTCACACCAGCTTTAACACATAGAGCTCCTACAGCAAGAGTGTGGCAGCAGGAAAACATGGGGGCAGTAGGTGTGGGAGGTGGTGGCAGGTCACTGACTAAAGCTGGCACCCAGGGCAGCAGTGTCCTTGTGTGCTCCAGTGAGGATGAGGGGGCTGAAAAATGGGTGGAATTAGGTGTATCAGGCAATCTTTGTGTTTTCTCAGCCCTCAGACCACTCACAAAGGAGGCTGTTGGGTGATGCAGCCCCTTGTTCTCCCCAGCCTGGCACTGCTGGCATGGCACAGCAAGCTCAATGAAGCCCAAGCAGGCATCCCCCTCCCCAAACCCTTCTCTGTCCTTCCCCCTAATTGAGATTTGAAATGCATTTTATCTCACCGTGTCCTCTTGGCTTCAAGAAGCAGAATTTCTCATGCTGATTTAATCACCTTGTTATGTCAAACAAGTTCAGGTTATTGCGAGGATGCCTAATAGGTGCCAATTTATACCTCCTGGCAGCACAAGGCCTGCGCTTTGCCTTAGCACTTGTTTTTTGGCAAGACAAAGAAAGCCTTGAGCTGGTGCTTCGTACGGCAGACAAGGTTCAGCTGGGATCAGGTGCCGGTGCTTTTGCTTTCAACTGCTGCCCAGTTTGGTTTAACAAGGTGGAGGTAAGAACTGGGAAATTACTGACCTGGATTGGGGCCAGAGCTCAAGTCAGGCAGGCATCAAAATCTGCAGCAGCTCTTCCCTGCTGCCGCCTCCTCAGGCAGGGAACCGGCCGTGGGGTGGGGTCTGCTCCCTGCTGGGGCTGAGCCCTTTCCAAGGCTGGGAGGGGCAAAGGTGCCTCTCACCGCTCCCAGAAACCAGATTAGACTTTTGCTGCCCTTCTGTTGTCCCATCCACAGCCCTGGCTACAGGGCACCTTTCTCTGTCCTGGCTTGAGGCATCTCCTCTCTTTTCTAGGGGCAGGAGGATGATGGGGAGAAGGGTTGGAAAAGACCTCTAAGATTATTGAGTCCAACTGTTAACCCAGCAGATGCTCAGCTCCTGGAGCCAACACGGCATGTGGATGCTTCTCCCAGAGGAGGCAGTGGCAGATTTAGCATCTCTTCTCTGGGAGGGCTCAGAGGGAGAGCTCACTCTGCCAATGATCTTCTTGGGTGGAGCAACTGATGCCAAGACACAAGGATCAGCAACATGTGGGTAGGGGAGCTGGAGGGACCCCAGCTTCTGAAGCAGACGTGACCAGGGAGGCCCAGCCCTGGGGTCTCACAGCTGGCTGATGGTGGTAGATGCCCCTCTGAAGCCTCCTGCCTCTTCCAAGCAGGTGCCAGTAGTTATTCCCAATGAAGCCAAAACACAGGGCATCTCATGCCACTCACAGCCAAACCCTTTCCTTGGAATAGGATTAGGCAAGGGGAATGTTTGCTCTATTTCAGGTTTTGCTTCGTTCCGGAAAGCTTCTCCAACTGCACAGAGTGTCTGAGGCTATTTTGAGGTCCCTTTCCTTCCCTACCATCCCCAGAGGCTCCTTGCTGAGCACTGGAATAGAAAACAACAGATTATTGCTACATCTTGCTGAGCTTCTCTCGTTCATAGGAAAGAAAGATGCTCTGGCTTGCTTGGGAGCGGGGGTGTGCCTTGGAAGAGAGTCAAAGCCAGACACGCCAGGAAGGAATTGGATTTTTTCCTCAGTGTCTTCCCAGGATGCTGCCATAGCCACTGGGAAGGTGCCCCACCATGTCCCTGCATGCCCTCTGGGCTGCCCCAGGTCCTGCTAAAATCCAAACCCTTCTCTTCAGTCTCTCCATCTGCTCCAAAAGGACAACACTTTCCCAAGAGCAGTGGGAAGGACCACAGGAGCCTGTCATGAAGGGGTGTGGAGCCCTTGCTGCTCCACAGTGGTGGGAAACTGCAGGTGGTGGGTTCCTATGAAATTTGCATATTCTACCCATAATAAACTTGGGAAGGGATGGATTCACTGGCTGCAGGGAGTCAGGATCCCATGTCTCCACTCTGTGGCTCTGCGTCATCTGTTGTTTCCTGAACATTGTGGGTTCTGCATCTAAATGGAGCATCAGCCACCACTCTGCTTCTTTCCTGGTACCCTTGACTCTCCTCAAATCCCAGTTTTCTTTCCTTGACATGTACAGTCAGGAACAACTGTGGGATAAGTGTCTTTCCAAGCACATGGCATTGGTTGGAGCCAGGAGTGGGGAGGATTGAATGACCTTGGGCAGCTCTTGGCACTTACAATTAAGATTTTGTTAACCCACCCTTGGCACATGTAATTTAGGGGTTTTAATCCATGAGAGCTCAGCATCATCCTGAGAGCTACAGGGTGGGTAAGACCTGGCAGGTCCCCTGCCACTGTCCCACCATGTCCCACCACTTCCCACTGCATCCCCTGGAGTGCCAGAGCTGCCTCCCACCCTTCCCAAGGGAAGGAAGGAGTTTAAAGCTGAAGACTTCCGAGATGATTTATTTCAGCCACTTATTTTAATGATGATTTAAATCAGCAGAGCAGAAAGCTTGGTTTGAATGATCCACTTTAATCTTGTTTCTCATTTGTAGGTTTTATTTACCTTCTGAACTTGATCCTTCTTTGTTGGTGACCTCCAACCTGCAGGTTTTATTCTTCTACAACTCTTCTATTTTGCTAAACAGAAGAAAACACTTTATGTGTGTGAGGTTACTTAGGCAATTATGGAGCTTAATGCAAATTTATAGCAATTCTTTGTGTTTGCATTTTATTATGTTATAACATAGGGAATGATGCATTTCTTTTTTATGAGATGATTATTAATTTTGGACTCACAACGTGTATCATGGTCTATTTGGATGGAAATTGGTTTTCAATTTGAGACACCCAAAGACAGCATCAAAAATGGGTTTTATTAGTTAAATAGAACTATTTAAAATGTGCTAGCTACAGATGAAAAAATTAGCTTATCTGAGCGTGCATTTAAAACTGATTTCCTAAACAAGATAAGCACCATCCACCAGGAGGGAGCTGAGTGCTTTGGTCCCAATTTTCATATTCTTTATGAGCTTAAAATTAATATATTACTTTGGTTTTATTCACAGGCAGGAAAGGGCAAATGAGCTTTTCCATTTTTCCTCATCCCAAGTTCCTTGGGTTTGCAATGACTAAATTAGTGGGAAATGTTGATGCAGAAGGTATTTATTTTGCAGAGAGGCTTTTATTTTGCCGGCAGTTTCATAGGGTGATAGTGCTGGTTGGTGCTGAATCCATCCCCTGATCCACTAAAACTTCAGTGGTTTTAGAGCTTCTTCATAGAGCTGACAGCAACCATGTGCTGCTTCATGTTTCTATACAAGCTACTAAAATTACTGTAGGTTACATCTCAACAATAAATTTGATTTTTAATAAAAAATTGTGCTTAAGGTAAAGAGAAGCTGCTCTAAAACTAGAAACACTCCAAAAATAAAGGTGGAAACCTAATGTGGCAGATCAGGCAGGGAGCACTTCAGCCCCTAATCTTTCCAGACACAGAAATTATAGCTATTATTTGCCTTGCCATAGCCCTGAGTCCAGTCCATAACTTCTATTTCTCCTTCCCAGGAAGGGGAATTTTTCCCCATTTGCAGGTCAGAGCCGGCAGTAATTGCCCACCACTGCCTGGCTGGGGTTTTCACTTTAGCAATCCCACACAAAATAAATGGCCTCGTGTCGTTATCAGCAGTTTTCTGCACACCAGGTCTGGTGGGTTATATTATCTCATAGAAAAGAATTCAGTGGATTGCACACAAAGAGGGGCAGGACCACCTTAATAAAGAGAGTGGATTATTTGTATCTTGCTAATAAAAATGCCCCCTGGGTGAGTGAAATCTCTCCTTTTTGGAGAGGGTGGAGCTGTTTTCAGGGCACATCCTGTGGCTTTGCCCCTAAAGACAGCGATGCTGGAAGGGGCCTCCCAGGGTCGTGGCTCCTTCTGGCACCCTGGGCCAGGGGGAATGATTTGGCTTTTCCAGGGATGCGACTCCTGTGGACTCAGGGATGCCAGAGGACCAGCCCCCATCCCCATCCTGGGGCTGTTTTGGGACCTCCTTGTAGATCTGGCTGCAGATGCACCATCTGCCTCCATCCCCGGGCATCGCTCCCACTGCAAAAAAATTAATAATGAAAAAAGAGAAAGCAGAAGAAGGAAAACAGGAAAACAAGGCACTTCTGTGCTCTCGTTCTGCGGCAACTGGCAGCAGTTTAATGTGTATATATCACTAGTGCTGTTTTATGAGCTCCAGTCCTACTGGCATAATTTTTTTAAAATCCCTTTTCCAGTGTAATTGCTGTTTGTTTTGTCATTTCTCAGTGGACAATTACAGTTCAAAAACAAGAGTGCCTTTGAAGATTGCAGGCGGCGTGCGCGGGCTTCATTAACACACTATTAATACTCCATCGAAACACACTTGAACTCCACCTGCCTGGGGCCTGGGACATGAAAATCTGGCTTTGCAAAGCGATGATTATTTGATCTATTTAAAATACTCACAGTACTACTCTGGTCTCCTGGATACATCTCAACGTCAGCAGTTTGGGAGGCTGAAATATCTCCTGCAGGTTTGTTCCGTTACTTGATCATTCAGAAAAACTCACTGCAAAGGATAACCCTTATTTATTTCTTTTTCTGGAGAAAGGAAAGGCAGAGACAAAACCTGACTCAGGCTTGACACGGGATGGGGTGCTTTACCTGTGCTGATATTGGGATTAAAGCGATAGGAAGAACAGAAAGAGATTTTGATTCAAACAAACATCTCTCCAGCCAAAAGCAGCTGGGGTCACCCCACTGAGCCTGTCAGACAATGCCTTTAGGAGTGTATATGAAGACTTTCCAAGACCTGAAGCAGCAGTGATGTCAAGAGTGGGAAGATCTGTCAAAAAAAAAAAACAAAAAACAAACCCAAACATAGAGAGAAAACAAAAAAAGTTTCCTGGTTAGCTCAGTTTTAAAATTCTTACTATAAGGTAATGTTTGCCCTGGCAAATCAGGTTAATTGCTCATCAGGAATGTTCTTCCTTAATTAATATAATTCCTTGTTCATGAATAAGTCTGTTTGGTGAGAATTGGTGCTCAGGGCTGTTGCCAGATCCATGCCCTGCCCCTGATGCAGCTTCCAGCAGGGCTAGGGAAGCATCCACCACACTGAGCTCAGGCCTCAAGTGGGAGCTTGGACCTCAACAATCATCAAAAAGATGCAAATGTAACTCTGGACTTGTGTCCCAGGACAAAGAGCTTTTCCTAAAGGGAAAGAAGGGCTTTCCTTGCTGCTGTGCAAATAGGGTAAATGTCCCAGGAGCAGGAGGGTGTCTGCTGGAGGCTGCTGGAGCTGGCAGTGGTGGAGGGACCAAGCCCTGCAGCGGGAGCAGGGTAGTGATGGGCTGTGGTTTAGTGCATGTGTAGGTACAAGATTTTGGCCACTTTTCTGTGATTTCCAACACACTCCTATTGCAAAGTGCAACCCTGGAGCCCCAGCAACGCCCTCCTTCACCGCTCAGCATCGCTGGGCAGGATGAGGAGGTTGCAGTGGGTGATCAAGACGCTGGATGGAAAAGCGGAAGGGAAAAGGGAGCTGCTCGAAACAGCTGCCATTAAGCCATTCTTTAAAACCTAAAAAAGCTTCCTCCAGTCACCCTGACGAGGCTTAAGAGACTGTGTCTAGCAGGGAGGCGAGCAGCCCTGGAATTACGGCGCAGTAATTGCTTGGTACTTACAGTCCAGGTCTAGAAGATCTCCAAGTAATAACTCATTGGAAAGATATTGAGCTCGCATCACAAAGAGGAAATATGGTCTCCAAACAGGCAGCTAATGGCATGCAATTTATCTGATGGCAAATCACCCACGTTCATTACTCTCTGCAGCACAGCCAGGAAGAGAAATACAAAATTAGCTGAAGGAGAGAGGGAAGGAGGGAAGGACACATTTCCTTCCAGCATTTCTGCAAGGTGGCTCCTGAAATCTGTGCAGCAGCTATTTGCACCCAGAGCTGCTGCCAACACAACCCAGCCAGGAAAAATCACTTTATGTGCATCTTCCTCCCTGGAGACAAGAAAAATATTTTCCCTTATTATTTTCACACTATGCAGGGTTCTTGTTGAGAGAAGCCTTAGTATTCATTAAGGAAAACCTAGGACTGGTGGAAGTTGTATTGTTCTTGCTCATCTTTGCCAGTGCCATGGCTCCAGGGGTGAACAAAGGCCAGGCAGTCTTTTATGCCCTTCCACCTCCTGAGCATCACCCTGCTGAGGTTGGGAATGCCTTACAGCTTCCTCTGCTTTACAGTTTCCTTCCTCCCTGCTTCTTTTGCTCTTTTCCAGGTATTTCTAGTTGAGGAAATGTCTTGCTGGCTGCCCCTGGCTGTTCCTGAGGGGTGAGTAATGTTTTCCAACAAGTGATGTGGGTGCCTGGCAGGGGGAGTGGCCAGCAGGAGATGCTGGTTGAGCCCAGGCAAGGAACACCCCAACTGAGCACCCCCAAAAAATCTATCCATCATACTTGGAAGACTGACCCCCACCTGGCTACAACCCCCTTTCAGGTAGTTGGAGAGAGCTTTGAGGTGAAATGTAGCAAAACTCACTGGCTGGTGCCAAAAAATCCTCCTTTGTGCCACCAGCTGCTGTTGAAACTCCTGAAGGACTGACCCCTGACCAACACCTGCAGAGGATCCACCCCCAGCAGCAGCCCCTGGGCATTGCTGAGCGTCTTATTTCCTGTTAGTCATAGACAAAACACATCCAAGTCATCATTTCATGCTTGGAAATTTGTCATTTTAATGTGA
>JAWWLV010000046.1:7607219-7630801 GCA_035041135.1 Platyrinchus mystaceus
CTCCTGAAGGACTGACCCCTGACCAACACCTGCAGAGGATCCACCCCCAGCAGCAGCCCCTGGGCATTGCTGAGCGTTGTCAGGTTGCACACACTGAAAGAAAAAAATTAATGCTAATTTTAGTTTCCATTTCCTCACAAAGCAGAGCAAGTGCCCTCACCAGTTAATTGTCCTTCATCTTGGAGTCACAGAGGAAGATTGGGGAAAAAAGCTGTAGAACTTCTTAACACCTAATTTGCCTTTTCTAGGTAATCTGAGGGGCTAAGTGAGTTGGGGTATGTTTGATTGAGGCTGCTGTGAATTTTGCCTCCTGTTTTTTGATGGCCAAGCTATAAAACTCTGACAAAACCTAGATTTCTTGGGAGGGGATGCTTTGTTTCAAAAAGTACTGTTTCCTTCTCACACAACTGAGAATGACCCAGAAACAACGTGAAATCTTATTTCCTGTTAGTCATAGACAAAACACATCCAAGTCATCATTTCATGCTTGGAAATTTGTCATTTTAATGTGACTGGAGATCCTGACGCAGTTCTGAGTTGTCACCAGCCAGTGCCAGGGTCAAACCACTGCTGGGACTTTCCTGCTGCAGTGGCTCAGCCCTCTGTTCCATCTAATTGTGTGCCTGGAAAAGAAACCAACAGCTTAAGGCACGGAGGGCAGACACCTTTTCCTTCCCTTGCTTGCCCGCCATCTATTTTGGAAGGTGCTCTGCTCCTCTTTCTGCTTCTCATCCTGTTTTCTCAGATTCCCAAACAACTGCCATTGCCTTCCCCTTGGACTGGTGCATTTTGGTGATGGATAGATGTCCTTAGAGTCCAGAGATGGGAATTAATTTAAGATGCATTTCGGTGATGGACAGATGTCCTCAGAGTCCAGAGATGGGAATTAATTGAAGATGCACTTTGGTGACGGACAGATACATTTTGGTGATGGACAGATGTCCCCAGAGTCCAGAATTAATAAATTAGGGTAAATTTGGGGGCAATTTCAGCAGTCTGTTCCTGGAGACCTTCCTAACAAGGCTGGCTGTTGGCAGGAGTCCTGCCTGGCTCAGGCCACCACCAGCTGTGGGTGTGAAGTTCCACGTGGCACGAGCCATGGTGCACCAAAGGCTTCACCACCCCACAGCAGAGACCTCCCAATTCCATCCCAATCTCAAAGATTCCTGCAGTAATATTTAGTTCTCTGGGGATCAGCAAGGGGTGATGCCTCAGCCTTGGTGGGAGGATGCAGAGGGACAGCCCAGACCCCGGGGACAGCCAGGGAAGGCAGAGGGATGCTGGTACCTGTGGTGGCCGTGTCTCCCCATCCCAGGAGAGCCAGGTTGGATTCACAGTGGGAGCAATAATTTGCAGAGTGTATGCCAAGCCAGGAACATTAAGGATAAATCACTCATAACTGGGAAGACAATAATAACAGAAGCCTCTGGGGAAATCTGTACTGCTGAATAGCAGCTTTTTATTAGTTTTTTCTTTTTCACTTGAAAGTCACTTAACGAACCCTCATGTTGAAATCTTCAGAAAGGCTCACCTTAGGGGGTATTGGGAAATATTGATAAATAGTGCTTGGCACTTCTGAGGCTCTCAGAGAGTGGCACTGACATTGTCAGAGCAGCTGGACTGGATGCCTCTGTGTTTTCCCACCCTCCATGGCTCTTCCTGCCTGCCAGGTGCAGGCAAGATCCAGCAAGAGGTCAGCATCCCCCAGCCCAGCACTCACACCCCTTGCTGGAGCCTGATCCTCAGGGAAGGGGCTGTTAGCTCAGCAGAAAGATGCATTTAATCCCAAACTTTCCCAAGTAGCAATATATTAGCTGTAAAACAGCTTCCACACTTTATTTGCTGGTAATTTACAGCCCACACTGCGAGACAGTGTAATATTTGCAAGCAATTAAACAGAGGATGACTCAACAACAGCCACCTCGGGTCAGATTTTCAAGTGTTCATCATTCATAATTAAGAAGGGATTTGGGAAGCAGTGGCTGCTGCCCCAGTTCCCAGCACTGCTCTGTCCCTGGCAGCTCCTGCCATCAGGCCTTGGGGGCTCTGGGCAGATTTGCTGATGGAGGAAGAGGAGGTATTTATTAAAGATGGGAGCTCTAAGCAAAGATGCCTGATAGTCAGAACAAGGGAGGTTTCTGGCTGGGGTCTGGGGTGGTCCCAGCCAAGCCTTGCTGGCTGCAGCCCCTCACCCAGGGACTCTGCTGGCTCTGGCACCAGGGGGACTAATGCAGAGGGAGGATTCCACAACACCCCTCAGGCAGCTGTCCTATTCCAGCAGCCTGGCACCTCCAACCCTTCCACTCGGTGCCTCCCGCCCCAGACTCCCCGGCCAGCTCGGCTGCAGGCGGTGCAGAAAAGCAAGAAGGATTTTTTAAGCTTGGCTAAACCCCCAGCAGAGACCGTGTGTGCAGACCCCTGGATTTTCCAAGCCTTTCATGGGTGAAATCGGGATGCTCCAGCACGAGGCAGGACCGGGAGCTGGCTCTGCCCTCCTGCCAGCGGGGGCTCTGCTGCCAGAGCTCATCACTGTCTGCTCTTCCCAGGAGATACAAAGAGGAAGTGTTTGACTTGGATTTTACATCTCTCAGCAGAGATCCTCGCTGTGCTTTGGGTGTGTGACGTGTCACTGCCAATGCCGTGACAAATGAGCTGGGGGCTACGAGCTGGGAAACTGAGGCACAGCACTGAAGTGGTACCTTGGCTGAGCCAGCAGGGTCAGTGGCTGTGCCAGCAGCATTCCTGGATGTCACCAGGCTGGGGACAGCCCAAACCTCCCGGCACAAGGCAAGTTTGCCTGTTGGATGGTTTCCTGCTGAGTGGGTGGAGTGACCCTGGACTGCCCTCCTCTTCCACCCAGGGGATATTGCACCTTCCCTTCCTTTTCACCACGTCCCCCTGACTCCTTGATTCTTCAAATAGCTCCATTTGCTCCTCTACTGCTCATTCTCTGGGTTAACCTTGCTCCAGAAAATGAGTCTATTTACCATCTGCTTTTTCTCATCACCGCCGGCAGCAGCCAAGCAACACCCCGGGAAGAGATGGGGGCTGGAAGGGGAAGAATTGGGAGGGGACCAGTATGGAAGTGGCAGCCCAGGGGGGAACCTGGCTTACAGGGAAGATAAGGGTTAATGGGTTAAGGGATAAGGGTTAATGACCTTCCTTGACTGGGAGGGAAAGGGAGAAAGATAGTTTCCATCTCCTTTCTTTTTTTAGGGAGGGACAGGCCAAAGTCAGGTGGTGCATGTGGGCAGTGCAGGGCTGAGGGCAGCCCTAGCTGGGCAAGGCTGGCTGCCCCATGGCTTTTCTGCCTTTGGCCCATAGCTTTTCCACCTGCCCCAAGTTTCAGAGGAGTTTTGATGCTGCTGGAGGCATCCTGGTGCCTTCAATCCAGAGCTACTGCTGAACCCAGAGCTCTGAGGTTGTGGCACATGTCTGTCTCTGGAAAAGGTTGGAGAGTCAGGGGTTACATCCACTTCTTGTCTCAGGTGGGAAGCTGCCTTCTCTCTTCTTGGCTGCTGAAATTGCCCTCTAGTATGTGCTGGCTCCAAGCCAGGCTGCCAGGGGCTAAAACTGGAGCTGGTTTGGGAGGAGGGATGGGATGGTGACAGCAGTCACCTCATCTCTGCCACAGGATGGGCAGGGGGACTTGAATCCAGCAGGACCCTGGAACTGGCTGTAGCTGATGGAGAAAGGAGGGGCAGCCTTTGGAAAAGAGGTTAATAACTGAAGAAACAGCATTGTTGAATCTTTAGAAGCAGGGAAATCTTTTCTCACTCTCCAGGAACAGCAAGCAGGGCTGGGATCCTCATCCCTTGGCTGTCAGGGGCCTGGGTACCTCAAGGAACATGCTCCCCTGGATCTGGTGGGCAGACAGCAGTGCTGGGCAAGACAAGGCTCCTGCTCATGACTCAGGTGCACAGGAGAAAACAAACGTGGACAGAAGCAAACCTGCCTTGCTCTGCCTCGTGGCCCCTGCTGTAAATAAACAGCATTTCACAGCCAGGGAAAAAAATGCTGGAATAAATCACAACAGCCACCAGAGCAGGTACAGCTCCCTGGCCACAGTGGGTGGGCTGGGACATCACTGCTGGCACGGCTCAGCCGTGTTGTCACCCCTCGAGGTGACCTTGTGCCCTTCCCCTCCTGGGGATCCCTGCTTTCCAGACAGCCCCTGGTCCTTGGCACCTTGCCCAGCAACTTCCAGTGATTAAAGGAAACCCCAGTGTTGGTCTATATCAGAGATGCTGATTTAACAGTTTTGCCATAAACCATTATTCATTGTCTGGGTTTCACTGGATAACCCGAGCCCTGTTGAAGAAGTGCTATTTCTTCAGCAGTCAGCTGTATTTTAATAAGTTACATTGCTGGTAAAACACCCCCAGAGAAAATCCAAGCATTGTTCCATTCATCAGCCACGGCAAATTCAGAGTAAAAATATTCCAAGGTGAGGTAATGTACTGTGACACTGTGCAAGTTAATTTATAAAAGAATTAACTGTGTTTAGAAGAGAGGATGAAACTCCTTTTTTCCATCCAGCCAGCATTGGAGTGGCCGTAAAATGAAATGTACTGGTAGAAATAACAATTCTTCCTTAAAAGATGGGTTGTTTTGGGGGTGGGTTTTGTGGTTTTGTTTGTTTGTTTTAATTCAGGTGCTCAAAGTGCAATGAGTAGAACCAGAGTTTAAGTGGAAGGGCAGCTCCTTGGGCTGGTCAAGCCAGGGAGCTTTTGGTGTTGGGTGAATTCCCATCAGCTGGGGCACTGCTACACGCCTGGCTGTTAATTAAGTAATGTTAATGAGAGCTCTGGGATGGTAGAGGATATCAAAGGCTTGCCTGGGCTATGGAATCCCTGCAGAGCTGCCCCAGGAGCTCAGCACTACCAGGTCTCTGGAGCTTCAGACCTCTCCCAGCCAAAGTTCACAGGTATTTGGCCACCAGGAGCTCCCTGTGTGCTGTGAGGTTCCCAGTGGGGAGGGGACACGAGCACTGCTGTGTGCTCTCTGCCAGCAAAGGGTGCTGCAAGCTGTGGGTGCCAGCTGTAAAAGGCCTGGAATGCAGTTATCCTGAGATTTCCATGCTGGTTTTTGTGGCTGCACTTCCCTGGGTGCCTTCAGGATGTGGGATCTCTCATGGGAAAGTCCTGGCACCTCCCTGGGCTCCTCTCCCCTCCCCAGTGCAGGTCCTGCTCAGTGCAGCCAGAGATCTGGACACATCCCAAGGTGAATCCGTGATGCCTGGCTGGGGACACACATCAGACCAGGCACTGCTGGTGATGCTCCCTCTGGACTCTGGGTCTGGCTGCAGGGATGGCCTGGTCCTGCACACCTGAGCTCCCACTGGCAGTGACTGACGGAGCCAGGGACGACCCTCCAGAGCTTTTATTCCAACGAATGTTTGCAAACTTGTCCCCCTTATCTGGCAGCTTTCATCTCTGCTTTGCAAAAGCACTGAGGAGTCTCTATTCTGGAGCTATTTTTTAACATAATGATTTATAATAGATGAAGAAAATGAAACTGCTGGAGGAAGAGAGGCCCAGTCTGGGCGCTCAGATGGCCTAATGAAGTCCCATCCAAGTTCCCATTTGTTGTCAGCTATTAATTCTCCCTCCGATTCAGTCCCCAAATTACTTTCCCTAGAACTGAATCTAAATATGAAAATCAATTAAGAAGGGAACGAGTAGCTACATCTGGGAGAGGAGGCAAATATAATGACAAATCACCTGGTTCCTTTCGAGCATGCAAATTAACATTTAGAGTGTATTTTGAGGAAGGGGAGCTTGGAAATGCTGCTTCACAGAAACTGCTAGATCAATTTTCCAAGCCTGAGTGCTAGAGATTCTTCAAAGTTACTGAGGGCTCTGTCTTGGGATAAAAATATAAAAAAGACAAGAAATCAATGCTGATAATTAATTTAGCAGAATCTATTCGTTCTTTCTCTTTCCAGTCAATGCAAAGAGAAAATCATACAGGAGCTGAATTTTACATTTCCACAGAGATTGAGCTGGGACAAAATGAATAAACGCTCATAAATTAGTTCAAAAGCTCTGCAACATTGTTGGAGTGGGGCTTTTTAATTAACTGGAGGAATTTGTCATCACTTTCCCCCTGCCCTTGTGAAGGAAAGTGACTGCCATCCAACGTGCTTGGGCAGCCCAGCCCTCCCGAGATGATGCAGCTACAGACCAGAATGTGGAAGAGCTTTAAGCTGGAAGACATCAATTCCCCAGCCTCTTTTTTAAGGGAATTTTTTTTTTATTTTAGATCACCTGGTTCTCGGTTTGATGTGCAGCCAATGCATTGCAAAGTCCAGCCTCCACACTGGGAGCTCATGTCCCAGCTAGGATCCTCCACGTGTCCTGCAAACAGGAGCTGACTGGGAGTTTGTGGGATTAATCTCCTGGGAACAGACTTCTTAGTAGGGCTTGTTGTGACAGGACAAAGGAGGATGTTTTTAAATTAAGAGGGTCGAGTCATTAGATATAAAGAGAATATCTATATATTTTTTTTATTAAGAAGCTGGTGAGGCTTTGGCACAGATTTCCTCAGAGAGGTGGTGGATGCCTTATCCCTGGAAACACTCAAGGCCAGGTTGCATGGGGCTGTGAGCAACCTGGTTCAGAGGAACGTGTCCCTGCCCATGGCAGGGGGTTGGACGAGAGGAACTTTGAGGTCCCTTCCAACCCAAACCATCTTGTCATTCTATAAATACCTTGAGGTTTTGTAGAGTTCCTAAACAGTTTAGGGGGTTTGCAGGGTTAGTAAATAGTTTAGGGGGGTTGCAGAGTTACCACCAGGTGCTGGGCTGGGATCCTGGAGCAGGGGTGAGAGGCAGAGCAGCAGCACACCCTTTGCTCCATCCATCACAGCCAGACAGGAGCTGGCTCTTAATTATTCAAAACTCATCTTCACTCCCATTAGCAACAAATGGGAAGAGGATGGATTTTGGTAATGAATCCCCAGTAGGGTACTTCAGTTTAAAGCAAAACGTGTCCAGTTAAATGTATCCTGTGGAAATGGATTTGATTGCTCTAATCCTCCAACTTCAGTTTGGTGGGAGCTGTGGCATATTGCCAGACAGAAGGGCTGTGCAAAAACATGAAAGATGGAAAATAGGAGGGGGAAAATGGTCCTGGGCAGGTTTTGCCTTTGGTCTCAGCTTCACCAGTGATGGGCAGGCTGGGGGATGAGGGGATCTGGGGACACACGGCTGCAGCATCCACCTGGGTTTGCCTGGCTCCCTCCTCCTGCCAAGCAGGGTTTGTCTGCAGAGCTGCCTGTGCTCTGGGAAAGGGAAAGGTCTGGTTTGATTTTTCAAACCTGTTTAGTGTGCTGTGGCCTAAACCATGCCTGGCTGAGAGGAGGGACGTGTTGGTGCAATGCCGACACGGACAAGCCCAAGGTGCTCGTGGAAAAGGGGCTGTGTAAAAACCGGGGCTGGTGAGAGGGAGTTGCTGCTGGTTTCGTGGGCATTTGGCCCTTGCTCCATCTGCAAATTGTTCATGAACTAATTGATTTCCATGAAAATATCCTATATTTCTTGATTAATGAGATGCAGCCAAGGGCGGGGGGGGTTGCTGTCTGGGGGGGTTTTGTGGCCCATCCCAGGCAACAACTTCCCCAGGAACCCCAAGAGCTGATATCTCTGGAATGGTGGCTCATACCTCTAACAAATCTAGGTTTTGCCCAGTGTCCAGGGACAGAAACATGGGATTTTTCTCATGTACATACAAAACTTGTTGCTTTCATAATAGTTTGTGCATGAGCTGGGGAAAGAAAAAAATCAACCCTGCTGTGCCAGGCAGCTGAATCTGCTCAGTATTGGGAAGGAGAAAAAGCACACCCCGTGCTTTAGAGTAAGGGATGGCTTCTGGGATAGGAAGGGCAGCCGAGGAAATGTTCATTTATTATCCTTGTCACAGCTTTTATTAGCAAAGCTCTATTATAGGCATTTTTCTCTTTCTGCTTGCTCGTTGTTTTTCCTTAGGAGTGGCCAGGCTGTTTCCCCTGGTTGGGAAATGAGAGAGCAGGGTGCAAACCCCACTAGTCAGAGCTGGAGGATGGGCCCTGGGATATGTCCTAACCAGCCTTTTTTAAACCCTCAGTGCTGTGTCATCCCAGAACAAACCACATCCCCAGTTCAGCAGGAGCCAAATAAGCCTCCCAGGACTGGTCCAGGTGCCCTCTGGTCCCAGTTCACTTGGTGCAAACCCACAGGAGCTCCGGGGCTGTGTTTGGCAGCAGAGCTGAGCTGCTGTTTTCCCTCCCTCATTAACAAATAAATCTCTTGGTGGAGGAGGTTTGTGTGATGGATATTGGCCATGATCCGAGTAGGGCAGGCGATCACGTTCAATTATTTTATCAGCAGGACGAGGCTCATCCCGGTGACTCCGCGCACCGGCTCCGGGCTGGGCCTGGCAGGTTGGAGCTCCAGCAGGATCAGATGCTGCTTCCACTGGTGGAGTGGCTGGTCCAGCCCTGTCCCCCATCCTCAGGGCTTCTGAGCTGCATCTGCCCTCGTCACAGGCCTGGACCACCTGGCAGCTGCTTGAAATGAAGGAATTTCTGTTTTCTTTGTCTTAAAAATACATAAATGATCTATTGAAACAGAGGATGATCAAGGGTTAAGCTTTGCATTGGATGGTTCAGTTGCTGTGTCTGTGTTTGGAGTTTCTGTGAGTTCCTGCCCCCAGTTTGATTAGCATCAAACCCCAGCATGTTTGTCATGGGGAAGGAGAACATCAACTGACATTTTTAGGCCATGGCCAAATTCATCACTTGTCAGGCAGCTCTGCAGCCGTGTCTGTGCATTTGCAGGGGAAGATGGAAGGGATGCTCCCAGCCCAGGTCTACTAGGGAAACCAACCAGTCCCACACCACATACTGTATTCCCTGTCCCATCTGCCACTGTCCCTTTTTCTGCTTTGTGTTCCAGAACATCTGGCCCGAGCCCAGCTGCTTTTTGGGATATCTGTCCTGCCTTCTGCTTGAGTTTAACTCAGGAAGTGGAGTTCCAGGCTAGAATGCTGTGACCTCTTCCATATGTGTCTGTAGGCAGGGGGTTGTCCTGCATCTTACCCAGAAATTCCCCTTTCTTCCACTGTATAGTATATGAGTGTGTGTGTATATATAAATATGTATAGACATATAGAGAGATTTGCAAGCTGATATCCAATCATGCAATGGTGGGTTAATAGTTGGACTCTTCAAGATCTTTTCCAACCTTAATAATTCTTAATGATGACATACATATTTGTATAAATAAAATAGGCAGATTTGCAAGTTGATATGCAATCACAAAGTGCTGGGTTAATGGTTGCACTCGATGACCTTAAAGGTCTTTTCCAGCCTAAAGGATTCTGTTCTTCCATGCACTGTAAGAAGAAGTGTGATGTTGCAGTTGGGGAAACTGAGGCACAAGCTAGCTGGCTTGTACCTGGAGCCAGTGGGTGAAAAAATTAATGTTCCTTACATTTATTCAGTGAAGGAAAAGCCTCCCCTGGAGTTCATCTCTGCACAGCAAACCGCACACAGGTGGGCACAGAGCAACACTTTATTTCCCAGGAACGCTGCTTTGTCTAATATTCTATGAAAAATGAGATCTGAATTGGAATCTTGTGGGGGTAAAAGGTACCTGTGTGCATTCGGATTAGGGTTTTGGTTTTGTTGGTTTTGCTTCTTCCTTTATTTCCATGAGAAGTGATGGCAATAGCATCGTGGCTGCAAAGGCAGAGCTTGCTTGGAGAAAATCCAGGGTGGTTTGACACTCTGTTGCCCCGAATGACAAGAATAAAATTTAAAAAAAAAAAAAGGGAAGGAAAGAAATTCCAGCAGCCACTGCTGCTGCTCTGGCATTGCTAATCCAACAGCTGAAGGTTTATTTGTACTGACTAAGCTGGAGTGAGCAACTTAATTCCCTTTTAGTTCTCTTCAGAAGGCTTCAAAAAGCCTAATAGCTGTTTTCCTGCATGCTGTTAACTCCAAGGCAGCCCCCGGCCTTCCCAGGCTCCGTGGATTTCGTGGTGGTGGCTGGATTTTTATCAGCCCTTCCCAAAAATGGATGGGATTGGAGCCTGGAGCAGGACTGATGGAGCTGCTGAAGATGGAGCTGTTATTTCCTGGTGCTTTATGTATTATTCAGGCAGTAACAGCAGGGCTGCCCTGATGGCTCTGGCAGGGGTGGCCTTGCTCTGTCAACCTGCCATGTGCCATGGGGTCACCCTGAAATTTGTCAGCCAGGGCTTAGCCAAATGTCTTTAGAACCTCCCCTGGCCCCTGTGACTCCAAGAGCACCTCAGGGGGGTTAATACACTGCAAATCCCACTTAGGATTTACAGCATCTCTGTGAGCATCTCCAGGCCTGCTGTGGATGTGGCAAAGCTGCTCAGTGCTGGTTTTTCCCTGGCAGACTGAGCCCTGCACCAGCACCTCCCCACCCCTGCACATACTGCCTAAAATCTTGGGAAACATGGCAGAGCAACCCACCTCCCTCTGCCCTGAGCTGCCATAGGTTATTCCAGACCAGCAAACCAGTCTCCATCCAACCCCAGTGGGTGCAAGGCAACCTTTACCAATAAGAACACCTTCACCAAATAGACCATTTAAAAAATAAATACCAAACCAAAAAATTAAAATCAAACCTAACCCAAAGAAAAAAAATAACCCACCAAAACCTGAAATCTTTTAGTCAGTTTGGCCTTTCAAGGACATTTCTGGGTGTAGGCTCTGCAGAGAAGGGGCTGCTCCTTTGTAGCCTTCTGAGTCCTGTAAGATATTTAGAAGGACAGAAATGGAATTGGAAATTGCACTTTTTGTATTTGAGGGATTGGGGGGTGTGTAGCAGCTGAGTGTCAGGACTGGGAACAGTGAGGACAGTGGGAGACCCCAGATTTGCACTGAGGAAGGTTGGCAGGAGAATGGGAGTTTTACCCTCCTGTAGTATTTCATACCTGTGAACCTCCAGCCCACAACTAGAGAGAGTTCAGATTTTGATGCAAAGCACTTTTTTTTTTTTTTTTACTAGAAAATGGTAATTTCAGGGGATATTTGCTGAGAAAAGGGTTGGTCTTGATGGATTTTGCTGGAGGGAATTATTTCAAACTCTGCCTGAATAATCGTCCACTGGTGTTGGGAAAGTGTGTCTCGTCGGGAGGTTGCGGCTGATGTGTCATAATTCAATGAGCACAAAATCAAATTGCTCCACTTGGTAACATCCTTATTCCTCATTTTGCACGAAAATGAGATATATTTGTTATATGTCAATGCTGTAAGTGAGCCCATCTTGCTGGAGAGGGGAGCTGGTCCCATGTGGACAGTGCAGTTGGAGGGCAGCAGAAAAGCTCCTGGTTTGGATCTCTGGAGAGGGAGGACACGGGTTCAGCTCGTAGGAGCCAGGTCAGGGGCTGCCCTCTGCCCTGGGAGCATCCCATTCTGGCTTGGTGCTGTGATGTGGCTCATGCCCATTGAGGAAGCCAAAATAATCCTTGCAAAGTGCAAAATCTGTTGCAATAGGAGAGCGAAGGATCTGTCAAGTCTTGAATGCTTTTGGGAGGATGTTAAACAGTTGAGGTGGGAAGGAGTGGATGTTTTTAGGGGGATGTCTTTAAGCTGATGCCTTATTGCTGATGACAGGGTTTTGGGGACAGTGCAGAGCCCAGGCCTGGGGGACAGCTGACCCCACAGCTCACTCCATGCCAGCCTGCAGGATGGTCCTTGGAAACCCTGCCTCCTGCCCCTCCTTGCACACCAACAAGGTGTTTGTAGCACATCCTTCAAAGAAACTGCTCGATTTCTTTCCCTCACTGTTTTTACATGCCGTTTATCACCTAATGAGGAGCAGTTCCCTGCTGGATGGAGGATGCTGCCTACTTAGTGCTTGGGATGGGGAATTGGGAGTCCTGAACCCTGGGCCACAAGGTTCAGAGGTCTCCCCCGCATCTCCCGAGGAGCCAGTGATGCAGGGGAGATCTC
The DNA here is from genome assembly GCA_035041135.1 of Platyrinchus mystaceus. Lineage (NCBI taxonomy): Eukaryota > Metazoa > Chordata > Aves > Passeriformes > Tyrannidae > Platyrinchus > Platyrinchus mystaceus. The sequence goes on from JAWWLV010000046.1 coordinate 7,619,190, forward strand.
TGAACCAATGCCTGGAGGTGGCAGGTCACACCACGTGTCTCCAAACCTCGTAGAAAGGGGTACAGTGGGGTGCCCACATCTGAGCATCCTTCTTTTCTTTCCCAGCTCTGCTGCCGGGATCAGCCCTTCCCAAGCAGAGCCCCAGCTCCAGTCTTCACTGACATCTAGTGGCAGTGCTGACTCTTAGAGCCGGCAGGGGTTGGCTGCTTGAAGCCAAAATGAGCCTTCTTGCTGGTTCCCATCCTCGGTGGGATCCCACTTCCCCTGGGAAAAGCCACCCCCTTGCACACGCCATGCAAGGGACCTTGGAAATAGTGTCCCTGCCACCACTTTGGGTCTGCAGGTGAGGACACTGAGATGGGAAGGGGGTGAGTGGCTTTGACCCCTGTACCTGCCTGATTCAGTCCTCTTATCTTAAGATTAGGGTAAAAGAATGGGGGGAGGATCCTCATCCTCTCTTGTGCTAAGGGAAAAAGGAGTGATGTGTTTGCTAATCTGAGGCACTCAGCAGGAGTCATAAATACTCCAGGGTGAAAAGGCTCTTTAAATATGCGGTCCAAGGTTAAAAGATTTGCCCCAGGGGTTTTTAAATATAACAGCAAACCTTTGCTGGCTGCAGGTTACCCGATCTGTCACCCTTCTCCACACTGCTCAGCAGCAGGGAGCACGGCTGCCCTCCTGAGCAAGGCAGGGTTTGAAACATGCTGCTGGAGGCATCAGTCATGAGGGCTTCTCACATTTTCCCACCTAAAGGAATGGAAAGTTTTGGCAGGATGGGTCAGCTTTGATCTGCTTAAATTGAGTTAGAAACTGTAAAATGGGGGTGGGTGGGAAGAAGTAGCAGGAGAGGCACCTGTGAAGAGTTGAAGATGCTGAGGCAAAGGGGCTGGGATGTGCCCAGCTCCACAGATTCCCCTCGGTGGAGGTGGGTGACATCCCCCCAGGTCTTGTTACTCCACCAAGGACAATGGATGGTGTTGCTCTGCAACCTCAAACCCAGTTTGTAAAACCTCAACTGGTGCAGCTACCCAGTGCCACCCACCCTCAGCACTCCCATGGGTGAAAGGGCTGGAGCTGGCCTTTACTGCCTGGACTCATTTTACCTTTTCCGCCAAAAAAAATGAAAACTGATTAACTTTGTTGCCATGTAAACACAGTTTTATGGTTTTTTAATAATCTACACTGTTCTGAATTTCCCTCCCAAAGTGCCACAGAGCCCAGCACAGCCTCCACACTGCTGGGAATCGTTTATACAGGAACATATTATTTGATAAGAATCTCCCTGGGTTTTTTTCTTCCCACTGAACATCCTTATCACTGCCCTGGTGTTGTGTGTGCAGGCAGGAAAGTGGCTCCTTTCCATTCATCTGCTGGATTCACTGCCCTCGGAGGACCATCAGAGCACAATGGTCCAGCCATGCCTTTTCTGCAGAACCAGAGTGAAAATCAGCCGCTCAAAAGCCCCATTCCCAACTCCATGGAGGGAGGAACAGAGCAAGGGGAGCCTGACCCATCTCCAAGGGGGAAAGTGGAACTCCTGCAGAGCTGGACCCTTCTCCAGGTCCAGGATCCTGATCCACAGTGGTACCTAATTTTAATCAAGTTTGTTGATTTTCAAGTAAATTAACACCTGGGCAGATTTTGAAGCCAAGAGCCTCTGCTAAACAATTTCTGCACTAAGAGGAAAAGGTTTGCCAAGGAGGCAGGAGCCAACGGCAGCCAGCAGGCGTGGATCCCCACTGCTCACCACAGCCAGAACCCAGCATCGTACAGCCCAAGGTGTTCAAAGCTTGAAGCTAAATGCTTTTTTAATGGGATAACATAGCCATGATATTTATTTGAGGACCATGTTTTGCATGCAAGATGGGGGTTTTTTCGCTCTTTCTCTTTGGGTTTTTTTTTTCCTTACCACTGGGAAGAAGAATATAAAAGCCTGTAATCTCCAGCTGGCAGACACCGAGGAGATAAGCTTCAGGTGCCTCCCAACGCTCACAGAGCAGTTTTGTTCTCACACCTTATCTCCACCTCCAGGTCACATCATCTCGGGGCTCAGTACAGTTGCTGGGGGAGTGCAGAGCGCTGCTGTCCCATCCCTGCTCCGGGCAGGGGGTCTGAGGGTGGGCTGTGATCCCAAGCCATGCAGACTGCAGCGTGTTTCTCGATGATAACCCTTCTCCCAGCTCGTGCAGCTCAGCCACCACACGCAGACGCTGCTCCTGGACCACAAACCCATCCTGGCACAAGCATCCCTGGAAGGCCTTGATAATCACGAAGAAACCAATTTTCCCCACCTCCTCAGGTATTGTAGCTTTCAGTGCTAATTATTCTGTGTTTTAATTCAGCCCTGACTGATATGATCTTCAAAGCTTAAATGTCTTGCTCTAACGCTTCCAGATTTTTATTCTGTTTTTTTCCTTTGAACTCCTGCAATGGAGCCTCTGGGACCCTGCAGCTCTTGCTTTATGTTTGCTTTTAATCAGCTTGCTTTTCTTCCCAAAAACAAAGACAAATAATGCTGCCACGGTTTCTCCTTGGAAATTTCTCCACAATGAGAAGAAGAGAGGGGGAAAGCATGAATTGTTAACGGCTGAATTTCCTGATGTCTTTCCTCCTTTTTATCCAGTTTGCTGCAAGACAAATGACTCTCTTGATTTAGCTGAGAAGTTGAAGGGCACCCATATAATTCAGCAGTGGTCCAGACAGCTGGAGGCCTGGGGAACAAGTGTGATGGGGTGTCACATCCCACCCGACACTGTGGGATCACCAGGCCAGAGAATCCGGTCCTTGTGGCAGAACACCACACCAGGAACGTGGCAAGAGTGTCACTGGTCCTGTGTGATGAAACTCTGGTCACTGGGGCAGTGAAATAACTGGTAGATGGCAGGAGGTTGGTTTGTGCTGCTCCAACACAGAGATGACAATGTGGGTTGAGGTGGTGCTTGGAGAGGGGAGAAGCATCCGTAGTGCCCATGGGTGCCATTCCTTTTAATTCCTTTATTCCTTTGAACTGCTGCAAGGAAGTCTCTGACATCCCACAGCTCTTGCTTTACGTTTGCTTTTAGTCAGCTTGCTTTTCTTCCCCAAAACATAACGTTGCCATGGTTTACCCTTGGAAATTTCTCCACATTAAGAAGAGAGAGGGAAAGCAGCATATAAGGTTACACTGAGTTTCCTGGGTATTATTCCAGAAGAGGGATTTGTTGGCCAAAAGCTCAAGTCCTGCCCCTGCAGAGGACCCTGACATGAGGACTGTGCTGTGCAGATGCAGACACAGGGAGATGTTGGAGGTGGCTGTCCTGGCTGTGGTGACAGGGCTCAGAAACCACAGCACAGCCACCGTGCCTGTACAGGATGGCCGGGACAAAACTCACTCCAGGAGGTCATTTGCAGGGCCTCTTCTCTCTCCTCCTTCCAGAGAAGCCAAGTAGAATATTTTGGGTCATTTTTGTGTTTTTCTCATACTCGCTCCCTGTTGGAGCTGATTTATCCCTGCAGCTTGCAGAGCTACATCCAAGAGGGACATGTTTTGCCTTCGTAGTACATGAGCTTGCTATAAATAATTGGCTGCTTTGTGTCAGCCAGAGCCTGACACGGCCCATAAAACCTTCTGGCCGTGTTATTGCACTTGAACCTGGCACCAGACTGCTGGTGGTGAGCTGGCCCAGACCCAAAGGAAGGGGTTTCCAGCTCCAAGAATGTATTGCTCTCCACGGTGACACCCCCAGCCTTGTTCCTAAAGTCACACAAGGACTTTATGGGTCCATGGAGCCTCAGAAGGAAGAGCTCTGCCCTTGCTGTCACTTGTGTCTCTGAACAAGTGTCTCTGACACAAGTCTCTGACTAGTGTCTCTGCTTGCTCCAGGTTTACAGGGGAAGGTGCAGAGGATGGTGCCAGGCTCTTCTCAGTGGTGTCCAATGACATGACAAGGAGAAATGGCCATAAACTAAAACACAACAAGTTTCACCTCAACAGGAGGAAGAACTTTCCATGGAAGTGGCAGAGCACTGGAACAGGCTGCCCAGGGATGGCGTGGAGTCCCCCTCTCTGGAGATATTCCAAAGCCATCTGGACACTTTCCTGTGTCACCTGCTTGGAGTGACCCTGCCTTGGTGGACTGGACGATCTCCAGAGGTCCCTTCCAACCCTTATTATTCTGGGATTCTGATTCTGTACCATGGCCATCCCTCCCCTGCAAACAGGTGGGCAAAGCACCTCACAGCATGTGTTAGTGAGGCTTAAAGGTGGAATAATAACAATAATAATAATAATAATAGTAGTAGTAATATCATATTCCGTAAGCATAGAACCACTGGGGTTAAAACTCGACAGTCTCAAGGTGAGATTGCTGCATGTTCACTATGTTATCTGTAAGTGATGTGCATGGGAGGGCAGTGGGAACAAAGGGGGCCTCGTGAGAGCCACAAAAACTGGACTTTTAATTTAAAACTACCCTTTCCCGTTTTTAGTGTCTCTCCTGACAGTCCATTTTTTATTTCCCCTCTGCAGCAGTGATCAGCAGGTAGCAAGGGAGAAAGGAAACTGATGGTCTCTGCCTGATTTCAGTGCTGTAAATTATAGATATATACGGAACAAAGGAGTGCTGCGATATTAATTTCTGTTGTTGAAAATCACAGACCCTCTACTTTAATTTACTGCTAAATAATAAATGACTTCGTGAGATACTCGGCAAAGATAAAGACGCCTCGGTAAATCAAGCAGCTCATAAGCACTTACAGATCAGTCTGTCTTGTATGTGTACTTAAGTGGTTTATATTGTTCTCAGAAAGCAGAAATAAGCAGGCGTTTAACTGATGCTATCTGCCAAAATAAAGGATGAACCCGTGAATCAAATGGCTTCCTGCAAATCCTCATTTGCATTCGCAGAATAGAATGAAAAGCGGTGCTTTAGGGATCCTGAGACATTTAGACACAAGCCTAAAATGTGTCCCGCAGGAGGCAGACATTGGGGCCGTCATGGAGAGCAGCAGGTAGGTTTATATAAGGGTTTGTGTGGGGTTTGTATAAGGTTTATGTAGGTTTTGTATATATAGGGTTTATCCACAGCTCAGCAGGAGGAGGAATGGATAAGCATGGATAAGCCTGGAAGATGACAGGTCTCTCCTCACCCCGCATCTGCAATAACACCCTGAGAGCATTCATTCTCATGGCACTTCATGAGAAATTGTGCAAAGGTAAGACAAGGATGACATTGGGAACCCCAGATCTGCCATGGAGAGCCAGACCCCTGGCTGGTCCTGCCTCAGTTTCCCTCTTGGAACGCACAAGAGGGAAACTGCTTTCCCAGGCTGCCATACACGTCTGTCTCCTGGCTCAACATGTGATTTTCTCTCCTCCCTGGGTCTTCCTGTGCTGGGCAGCAGTAACAAAGTCACTAATTCCATCTTCAGGTGGCCGTAAGGAAGATGGGTGTTGGGCTCTGGAAGCACGGCTCTGGATCCAGGAAGGTGACATCCTCAGCATGCCAAGCTCCAGCAATTTGCAAAGGCAAGTTCAAAAGAGTCAAAATGATGCAATTTGAGTCTGAAGTGAAAATAAGATATAGATATGGCCGATTTTGACATTTATAGCACATGTTTGTTATGCAAATTGGCCAGACTCTATAGGAATTCAACAGAAGGAGATTGCAAAGGGCACCAACTCATCCGAGGCGCCTCCGCTGGAAGCGTCTCCTGCATGACTGTGGCAGCGTTACACAGTTTGTCGGGGTGGTGGGGAGGCAGCCAGGGGCACAGGGGCTCTGTGAGTGGTGGCAGTGCCTGGCTGGGGATGGGGGACATTTAGGGATGTGGGTTTGACAGAGTAAGAGGGTGTCAGAGCAAGCAAATGTCAGTGCTGGTCCCCAGGATGCAAATACAGAGGCATTTCCTTGGCATAGTTTCAGCAACCAGAGCTCCTGGCCTCACTTTCAAGGATACGGGGAGCTACCATGTGGAAAAACGAGTGCTTTGGGGTATTTCAGAGTGTGGCTGCCTGAGCACAGAATACAAGGGACTGACACAGTCCTTTAAGGGTTGACATCTGTTTCTGCACTGCCCAGCCTTCTTCCTGCTTACACATGGCTCCACTGTTAAAGATGCTTATTTACCCACAAAGTGCAGGCACACTAAACTGGGCAGTTTGGGGAGGACTCTCCATCCCACTTTGGGATGTGTTTCAGCTCTGTGGAGAGGCCTGAGGATGCTGTTGTGCAGCACAGAGAAGCTCAGGGCTGGGCACAGTTAATCTGTGCCTGAGAAGGTAGTCAAGCTCCATGACACAGTGCCTGCTGCTGTCTGCTGGAGAGGACAAACAGCACCTGGTACAGCTGGTATGAGGGAAGCACAGCCCTATGGAATTTGGTCTGGCAGAAATTCTGCCACAGTGAGTTATTCTTCCAAAAAAAAGCCCCCAGTAGGTGGGAGGTGCTGCAATCAGCAGATGCCTGGCCACCACAGTGCTCCTCTGTAGGCCACTGGCTCTCAGATTTATCATCTTCGGAGTGGAGGACACCAGCCCAGCTGGCTCCATCTGAATCATGCACACAGACTGCCCAGCTGCCAGGCTGATAGGACAGAAACCTCCAGCTGGGGACAGTGATGAGTGCCTGAGAGAGAAAACGTCTTTCCCCAGCACAGCTGGATTTGGTCGAGGATATTTCTCTACAAGCAAGTGGGTTTGAATAACAATTCATTAGATACACAAACCTCTGCAACCTTCACTAACAGCAGGGGATTGGGGGCAGAGGAGATGCTGATGGGAGTAATTCCAGATACAGCTGAGCTCTGTGGAGTATGAAATTTTCACTTTGTTTTTTAGGTTAAGCCAGAGATCCCCGAGCTTTCAGCCCAGACACTCTGTGGCACCGTGGTGGGAGGGACGTGTGCTCTGCAAGTGCCTTGGGCTCAGGTGTCCAGGTGACATGAGCAGCCATGGCACTCTCCATTCAAGGGGGACACTTGCATTTTGATCTCTGGTGGATGTATTTTCCAAGTGTGACGTGGGCCAGGGTAGTCCCACTTACTCCTCAAAGGCAGCAGGAACTGGAGCACATCGATGGTCCCATTCACTGCAAGAAGGACAATGAAGTGCTGGAACATGTCCAGAAAGGGCAACAGATCTGGGGGAAGGGTCTGGAGCACAAGTCTGATGAGGAGCAGCTGAGGGAGCTGGGGGGGCTCAGCCTGGAGAAAAGGGGGCTCAGGGGGTACCTTCTCACTCTACAACCCCCTGCACAGGAGGGTGGAGCCAGGTGGGAGTCAACCTCTGCTCCCAGGGAACAAAGGACAGGATGAGAGGAAACAGCCTCAAATTGTGGAGAAGTTTAGGTTGAATATTAGGGAAAATTTCTTCACTGAAAGGGTTGTCAAGTCCTGGCACAGCTGCTCAGGGCAGTTCTGGAGTCACCATCCCCAGAGGGATTTAAAAGGCATGTGGCTATGGCATTTGAGGACATGGTTTAGTGGTGAACACAGTGGTGCTGGGTTAATGGTTGGACTTGGTGGTCTTAGAGGTCTTTTCCAACCACAAGGGACCATGAAGTCCCTCAGTGTGAGCAGCCCTGGGAGAAGCAGGAGTCTGTGTGTGGTGGGAGCAGGCCAGGAGCACGTACCGAGCAAGGTTTGCACATCAGACACCCAAAATACAAACATGCACAGGCCAAGGGCTCAGCTTTTTGTTTCAAACTCTCTGGTAAGTGCTTTTAGCTGTTGAACACCGTTCCTGGACATGTGAGACCAACTTTCTGGCAAAACTGCCCAACCAGCACGGGGCGGAGCTGGGTACCGTGCTCAGCATTCCTGATCTTGCCAACAGGAGAACATGGAGAGGTCAAAGAGACTTTAAGGACTTGATGCACTGAAATGTTCTTATCGTTTGCACATCATCTGGAAAAGCTCTGGTGACAGCAAACCCTCTGGTCTGTGCATTCTCCCCATGTGTGTGCTGACCTGGCTGCAAACCTTGGAGCTGATAGAGCTTCCCACCCTCTGCTCCCAGGGAGGCAGAAAGCCTCCACTCCCTGCTCTCAGGCACCACGTGCTCCTCCCCGTGGAAACAACGGCCACACATCCCACAGGATACTCTTCACAGGGACACTGGATCAGCTGTGGGGGGCTGACGGCCCCATCAGGACTCACAGCGCTGTGTTCTGCCACGTTCCACACCCCAGCACCGACTCCAAATGCGGGAGGATCCAATCCCAGCATGACCAGGCTCCCAGAGCCACATGCTGTTGAGCTTTGCTAATGCTGTTGAAAGACAGGGCAGCTCCAACTTGCCCAGAACTGCTTGGTCGTAACGTGGCACGGCGGGGATGGGCTGTTCCCGAAACCACTTCTGACAGTGAAAGCATTTTGCCGGAGCGCAGCGAGAGAAAAACAAATTACTGTGGCATAAACGAGAAAATCCATCATCAGCGGGAAGAGGAGAGAATTGGTTTAAGGATCCACGTAGGAGACTGTGACAGTAATCACACAACAGCCCTTTAAATGTCAAGGGGGGTGAGCGTGGTTTAATAGCAACCGAAACGCTGCCAAGCCGGGCGACGTGTAACAAAGCAGATGGATGGATAGATCTACCTATTATCTGCTCCCTGGAGAAAGAGAAGAGGGAGATAATTCAGGTTTGTGCTTGATCTACTGTGTAAATCTCAGAGAGGTAATGTTTTCTTTTATCAAAAAGAAAAAAAAATAACAAAGAATGTTTGTTTTCTCAGCGCTGTCCCTGCCATCAGCCAGACAGCCCAGGCTCAGCTGCACAAAGGAGATACACAACGTTTACAGCTGGCCACAGCCTGGGCAGTGCTGTGCCCAGGAGGAATGAAATCCTGGAGGTGTGTGGCAGCCAGTCAGGCACTTTGTGGGCCTGTGGCTCTGTTGAGCAGTGCTGTGACACAGAGGAGACAAAAGACAGTGTGTGAGGGGGCCATGGCAAAGAGGGGCTGAACAGCAGTCTGCAGCATCAGGCATGTAATGCCTTTGCCTTCCCAAGTGAAATTCGTAAAAGAGTGTGAAATGCTTTTGCTCTGCACACACAGTGCCCTGTGCTGCCCTGTTATGCTGCTCAGAGGGAATCAGTGGCTCTCCCTGTGGGGTGTCCGGGTGCTTCTTCCACCTCCCTGCCAGGCTGGTGATAGACAATGTTCTGAGGGTCTCAGAGCCCCTCTAACTCAGTTGGAAAAGCCCATCTCTTTTGTGAGGGTGCCAGCACAGGCTGGCTGGCTCATCTGGCCCTTCAAGGAATCTCATGAGGCCACGGCACATTTGGCCCCAGGGTCCAGCCTCAGGCTGCAGGGCTCTTCCCCCATGCTCTGGGCACCTTCTGGCACCATTAAAGGATTCACTGCAGTCTGTTGGATGTGATGATCTTGGAGGTCTTTTCCAATCTGGACAATTCTATGGATCTGTAAGAGAAAAAGAACACTGAGCAGTACCACTTCCAACACGAAACCAGCAACACGTGAAAACCTGGGCTGTGTTGGGAGAGGAAATATCCCCTGGCTTGTGAGCACCGGTCAGGGGGCAGCAGGGAAGGGCTCTGTGCTCTGAAAAGCGCAAGAGCAGGTTTTGCAAATCCAGCTCCTCAGGTCTGCACATATTTGTGTTTTCATTCATCTCCTTGCATCACAATTCTTTGCACAAAACGGGGATTGTGACCTCTGCTTTCAAAGGGACTGGAAAGATGTTACTTAGCATTTGTAGAACATTCCAGCTGTGTATTTACAATCACCAGAAGAAAAATCACACGGAAATGGAATAGTTTAGTATTCAGAGCAGGCTCTGAGCGGTGCAGGCACCAATTCCTGGGGAACCAGAGTGTTGAATTACCTGCTCAGCTGGCACAGTGTGGGGCCGGGCTGGTGGGACAAACCTTGTCCCTGTGTCATTCCATCCCCTTGTTCAGATGTGCCAGCACTGAGAGGCCACACTAAGGTTTAACGGGCCACCCGAAAATGAGTGTTTGCTCATGCTGTGGTGCTTGGCTTCACCAGCTGCTCCTCCCATCCAGGTTTTGCATGAGTTAGACCTGTATGTATATTTTATAAAAGGTCTGCTAAAATGTGTTATTGCAGCAATAAAGCAAGCTCTGGCTCATTTTTAATGAGCCATCAGGGAGCAAGTTATTGTTGGAGAGGTTTTCTTCTGCTGGGCTGTTTATATTGAAATGTCTTAGAGGGAAATTTTATGATTAAATTTCATGAGTGAGGTACCTGTATTTGTGCTGAAAGCCTCTCGCTTAGCCAGAAGTGGGGCTGTCAGAGCCACTGAAAGAGCAGCACAATTCAACATAAACAGGTGGGTTTGAAAACCTTCAAAAGAAAATTAGATCTAAAATACTGATTTACTGTGTACTCTCCTGTAGCTTCAGCTCCAGCCAAGAGCATCCTCTGAACCTTCTGTGTGCAGAGATTTTGCCTTCTGGGGGAATATAATCATAGAATTATGGAATGATTTGGGTTGGAAGGGACCTTACCCTGCCATGGGCAGGGACACCTTCCATAATCCCAGGTTGCTCTAAGCCCTGTCCAACCTGGCCTTGGACACTTCCAGGGATGGGGCAGCCACGGCTTCTCTGGGCAACCTGTGCCAGGGCCTCCCCACCGTCAGTGTTAAAAGTTTCTTCTCCATATCTAGTCTGAATCTCTCCTCTTTTAGCTTAAAACTGTTCCCTTTTGTCCTGTCGCTGCCTGCCCCTGTAAAAAGTCACTCTCCATCTTTTTACAATCCGCCTTCAGGCACTGGAAGGAGCTCTAAAGTCTCGCTGGACCCTTCCCTTCTCCAGGCTGAACACCCGCAGTTCTCCCAGAGCAGCGGGGCTTTATCCCTTGGAGCATCTCCGTGCCCTGCTCTGGACCAGCAGCTCCGAAACCAAACGGAGCGACAGAGGGGTCCTGTTCTCTGCTTCCCCCGAGCCGCTCCCGGCTGCCCCAGCGCCAGGGTCATTCCCGGTCATTCCCGGTCATTCCCGGCCGTTCCCGGCCGTTCCCGGCGGATCCCGAGCGGATCCCGGAGCCCCGTCCCGGCTGCAGTACCGGCTCCCGCCGCTTGGTGTCGCTGTCGCTGGCGGGCCACGCGCCCCGCGCCGCTCTGGCCCGCGGGCCCCTCTCGGTGGGTTTCCGGGCCGCGCTTCCGGCCGCGTGGCAGCGGGGGACACGGGGTGCGGGAATTGGGAGGCCGGGGGCGGGATATGGGGATGGGGGGGATATAGGGGGGAAGGGGGTGCTGGGGGACGGTGGAGGGGCTGGTGGAGGCAGAGTGTGGGGGGCTGGAGCTCTGGGAGGGTGCCGGGGGGCAGGGAAGGGCTGGGGGCAGTGTGGGGTTCCGGAGGCGGGGCTGGGGGAGGAAAGGTTTTGGGGCTGGAGCGCCCGAGGTGGGCTGGGGGACGGTGTGGGAGGGGGGAGTGGAGTAATGAGGGGCAGGATATGGGGTTGGGGGGGCTGGAGCGCTACGGGAGTGCGGGGGGGTTCGGAATGCGGTGACGGGGTAGCGAAGGCCTGAGGGGCAGAGTATGGGGTGCAGAGGGGCTTCAAGGGATTAGGAGTGGCAGGGTTTGGGGGCTGGAACACTGGACGGGTGCGGGGGGGGCTTGGGATGTGGTGGCGGGGGTGGTGAGG
>JAWWLV010000046.1:7630916-7678613 GCA_035041135.1 Platyrinchus mystaceus
GTACTGAGGGGCAGCATATAGGGTTCTAGGGGGGGCTGCAGTGTAAGGGGTGTCGGTAGCAGGGCTGGGATACCGTGCAAGGACAGCCCTGGGCTGTGGTTCCTCCCTGGGGGAGGTGTTGGAGCCCACAGTGGGGTGTGAGGCCGGAGCACAGAGTCAGGGGGCTTGAGGTGGTGGGGGAGAGTTGAATTGGGCCCAGGGGGTGAGCTGTGCAGTGGGGAGGGGGCTGCAGGGTGTTCTCCAGGGCCCACAGCCAGACTGGACTGTTGGTTTTTCCTTTGAATTTCACAGAGGTTTTTCTGTCACAGGATTTCCTGCCTGGGCCTCCAAGAAGCCACAGCCCCCAGTGGTGACATGGGTGGGTGTGTTGGCACTTGGTGCTGCCATTCCTGAGGAGAGGGAGGACCAGGTGAGTCGGGTGAGCCCCGGGTGTCCCTCCTGGGCAGGGGCAGGGGGTCTGTGGGCTGGGGAAGGGCTGCTGGGTGGTGGGGCCAGCAGGCCCAGCCTCGTCCCAGCCAGCCTGACCCGTGCCCGAGATCAGCTCCCAGGTGGGCTCCATGCTTGGGCTCACCTGTGCAGTAACAGGTGTGAGCATTCATGAAGCATTCTGATGGTCATGTATGATACTGCATACAACAGCTGCACCCCCTAATCCAGGGAAAAACAGGGTTTAGATTCTTTAGTGTATACTGAGTGTTGTTTTGAAAATCATGTAGCAAAATCAAACTGATGATACTCTCCTGTGTGTGGAAAACAGAACTTGGGCATGTTTGTTCAGACTTTTTTTTTCACCTGATTTATCACTGAATAGTATTTGAGTTCCAAAACTTTGTTCCCCACTTAGTAGGGAATAGTGGAAAGGTGGTTTCTGTACTTGAGCAAATGTAAGGCTTTGTTGAAGTTGTGTACTTTGCTCTCTTGTTACATGTTTGGTTTCTCTCCTGCAGTGGAGGGGTTCAGCTGGGGTCAGCTCAGGGGAAGGGGAGAGGGGAAGGCTGGTGCTGGGAACCTGGCACCAGACTGATCCTGGCTTTGGCAAAAATTCCTAGCCAAAATAAAAAGTGCTTTTCCTGCTTTGTGTTGCTGTCAGATGGGTGATCTGAGGTGTTGGGAAGTGTTCATGGCAGAGATGCTACTGGGAAGGATTTTATGGAGAGCTGGGGGTGGGATGATGCTTCAGTTAACACTGATCCAGAGCAGATGGGTCTGTGTAGGACAAGGGTCTCTGGCTGAACATCTTGGTTGTTTCTTTTCAGGTGGCTGGAACAGGAGATGGTTCTGCAGGATGGTGAGAGTTGCTCTTGCAGTTCGGTTTTACTTGTCTGGTCTTTTATGAGGAATGGTTTGGATTGGAAGGGACCTCAAAGATCATGTAGTTCCAACCCCCTTCCTTGGTCAGGGACACCTTCCACTATCCCAGGTTGCTCCAAGCCCCGTCTAACCTGGCCTTGGGCACTTTCAGAGATGGGGCAGCCACAGCTTCTCTGGGCAACCTGTGCCAGGGCCTCCCCACCCTCACAGAGAAGATTTCTTTCCTAATATTCAATCTAACCCTGCCCTCTGTCAGTTTGAAGCAATTCCTCTCGTCCTCTCACTCCAGGCTCTGGTAAAAAGTCCCTCTCCAGCTTTCCTGTAGTTACAGAAAGCAGATTTAGGTATTAGATGGTAAACATAAATAAAATCTATTTCTCAAAGCTGACTTTCTTCCTTTCTTCATATTTAATATTTCCTACTGTGCATGAACAAAGTAGAAGGACGCTTCACATGCTGCAGGTGTGTGTGCAGGCAGGCACAGAACTGCTGCTGCACTGATACATGTGGCCTGGGCCCAAGCAGGGACATGCTGGAGGTGTGCAGTGCCTCAGTCCTGCTTTGGGGAACTGTAGGGGGAATTGGATCCTGAATTGAATTCAGGAGTGCTGCAGGATTTGGGAGTGTCTCTGTGTGCCAAGCTCCCACCTCCACTAGAGGGTGTGGAGCTCCACAGAATCCTTGGCTTTCACTGAAACTGGAAAACCGGGAGACTTTCCTTCCTTTAATGGGATGCACAGACAGCGAGGCCATGGTGGGATTACATCCCTGCTCTGTGCCTTGGCAGCAGCCCAGGCTGCTGGTGCATTATACAATTCCCAGCTGGGCTCTCTGGGTGCTCTGTGGGACAGCCAGGAATTGCTCCTGGGCAGTGTCTGTGTGGGGGGAGGCAGGTCAGCCGTGGGTTTGATCAGTGCCCACCTCCAGTGTGGTACCTGGGAGAGGCTGCTTGCAGGGATAACTTGCACATGCCAAGTTCCTTTCCTTCCACCTGGGGACAGGTCTGAGCTCTGGGGCAGGGAGGCCAGCGGGATCACCAGTGCCCTGAGCCTGCCTGCCTGTGACATTCTCCATCCACGGGGGTTGTTGCCCATGTGGTGACCCGGCTGAACGGGCACTGATTCAGTGAATTAACCCAAGCTGAGCTGTTTGGAGAGGGCAGTGCCAGCAGGGAAGGAAAGCAAGACTTGTGCAGCTGTGCAGGGATGGTGTTTTCTGCACACTGGTCCCTGCTCATCCCGCTCCGTGCCTGGCTTTTGCTGGGCCTGATAGTGTCCTGCAAGGCAGAGCAGAAGGACCCCGGGGCTGTGGTGGGTGGTGCAGCAGTGGTGCTCAGCACTTGCATCCTGGTGTGCTCATCCACGGCCAAGAGTGATTGTGGGAGGAAGGTCAGGGACCGACTGTGTCCTCCTGGTACACCTCCTGTGGTGCCAGATCCTGGTACAAAGCCAGCTGTGGAGCCCCAGCCAGGGTCATAACCCGGCCAAGCAAATCCTCCATCAGCTGAGCGTGAAATGGATTATTTACGTGTGCAGCTCAAAAATAACAAGGAAGGAGGCAGAGGTGTTTGCATGGGCACTTGTGTTTTACCTGAACTGCAGGCAGGCCAAATCCCCAGCGCTGGGGCCGGGCTGGCATCCAGTCAGACCCTGTGGAAAGGGAGCAGGTCCCCTGTGGGCAGGGGAGATGCCTGGGCTGCAGCAGGCAGCTGCAAAAGTAGGGCAAGTCGGCGAGCCGTGGGAAGAAAACCTCTTTGTCCTTCAGAGCACGTCCCAGTGAGTGCCTTGCTGTGGCTGTGGCCTCTCCCCTCCCACTAAGCCCTCAGCCCCCGTAGCCACGAGGCCACAGTGCTCCTGCACTGGGTCAGTCCTTGAAAGCTGGCCAGGAACCAGCCCCACGCTGGGAGCCCAGCCCTGCTGCGAGGCTGCCTTCTGCTCTCCCCTCCTCTGCCCCTGGTTTGTGCTGAGGCTGGAAGAGCTGTGAGTTCTGTGCCTGGCTGGACCTTGAGCTGGGGCAGGAATTGGTTCACAGTGTCACTGTGTTGTACAAAGGGTTGAACTTTGCATTGTCGGAAGAGGAAACGTCTGTACTTTCACTCTGATCTGTGCAGGAATTGCGAGTGTGCAGATTTGGGGCTGTGGCCACTTCTGCTGGGTAAACAGCCGGGGAACTGCCTGGTTTCCACCTTTCCTCTCCTTCCACCACCCGCTGAGGTGGCTCTGGCAGCTCTCTTAAGAGTGTGACATTTGGGAATAGTGCTGGCAACCAGCAGTCCAGCCCAGATCCTTCCAGTCAGCATCACTCAGCTTTAGTGAAGGTTCACCTCTGCTAAGAGGCTGCTTTTATCTGCTCCCTCAGGAGCTGTTTTTAGGTCTGGCTGTAGCACTGCTCTTCCTTCAGCAGCAGATAAATTCCTGCGGTCTCTGCTGGAGGGAGGGCACAGGCTGCAGGAAGGTCACGTCTGCTGTCTCACTGCCCTGACCCTGGGGAAGGACAAGGCTGGGCTGGGCACAGCCTGAGCATCCCTCGGGCTCTCAGCTCCCACCAGAGCCAGGATTGCGTGGCAGTTCCTGTCAATCATTGTGATGATGAAGGGAGGGGGCAATCAAAGAAACCTTAAGAGTATATATTTTTAAACCATAGCTAAGAAATCTGCCACAGCTTCAAGTTGAACCTTGCAGCCAGAGGTGAGCAGGCTTAATTTGACAGCTATTTCTTAAATATTTTAAAAGCTGCCTGGAATAAACTGAATGCTTCCGAGTAGTGACCTAAATTCCACTTGCTGTAAATTTCATTAGAAAGTGGATTTGTGTGCCTGCCAGGCCGCTTTGCAGCTTCATTGATCTGCCCAAACCATGTGTTGTGCAAGTCCCTTCCTCAGCAGATTTTTAAAGAACTCACTGCTGCATGCTGCTAGCCCGGAATGTGGCTTGTTTTCTTCCTTTTTCTCCCCTCTTCCTCTTTTTTTTTTTTCCTTCCTGGTGCAAATGCATCATCTGTTTACTAATCACGTCGCATCGTTAGCTGCGTGCAGTCATCCCACCGGCTGTGTGGGCACGGATACAGCAGCTGGGAAGGAAAATGTCACTCTCTTCAGCTTGCTTGATGTGCTTTGCTCTCAGATCCCCATCCCACGCTGTGGAGGCCAAAGACTTTTGCAACCCTGGGAGCTGCCTGTAGCTCTCTGCTCTCCAGCAACGTCACCTGTGGTTCTGACACCCCCTCAAAGAAGCCTCCCTTCCCTTCTGCTGGCCCCAAGGCGCTGTCTATCCCTGTGCAACCACGGCTTTGGATCTTGTGGAGAGGTGTGATGGTAGCACAGATGGCAGAGACTGAGCCTTACTAGGGAAAAAATGCCTGGGGAGATGTGGGAACGCCAGACCTGTGGATGCAGGAGCAACATGTATCTCCCCAAGCCTGAGCAGGGTCACACAGGTGATGTCGAGTTCCCTTCCTGTAGCATGTTTGCAGCCCACCTGCCCGGGTTAAAGGTAGTGTGGGAGGGCTCCATGTAGCACCCCAGGGACACAGGGCCTGTGCAAACCCACAGCTTCTGCCATGCTGCCAGATGCAGAGCAACTGTCTGGGTGGGATGAGTTACTGGGTAAGGAGAAAGCAATGTGTCTCTGTAGTCCTGGAGCTGGGTGCTCAGCCCTGCTGGACCCACTGAGAACCCTGGGCTGTCCCTGTGCCCCTGGCACTTCTGCTGTTTGCTCTGTGTGGAGCTGATGCTCCTGTGGGAACCTCCAGCCTGGCGACAGGCCATGTATCATCATGAAATCCATGTTTTTGAAGCCCCTGTCCTGCATCTTTATGAGGAGGGGGCTCTCTTGGGCTGAGTTTTGGCAAGATATTGGCAAGGCAGATTCCAATGAACAGCAGCCTTTCTGCTGCCCTCCCTTCCCCTTTGGCTGCCAGCACAGGTGATGCCTAGTGCTGGGATCCTGGCTGTCCTCTGCACCAGGAGAGGTGCTGCTCTACCTCCACCCTAGGACTGTGATTTACTTTGGGAAGTTGAGCCAAAGGTCTGAACAAAGAGGCCACAGCCCAGGCCAGCAGTGTGGGCTGTCCTGGGGACAGGGCCTTGCTGGCCGCCAGAACCAAACTAGAGATAAATTAATTTCCCATAAATCTGAAATGCTCTGCTGGTTTCCCAGCCTCTCAACATCTCTGCTGGAGTTGCCTGTTATTTATTTCCCCAAGGTCTGAGGAGATGTGCAATAAGTTATGCCAAGGTGATGACCCGGGTCCATTTCCTTCCTGCTGCCAAAACTCTAAGCTTCTTACTCCAGCCCTTGATGTGGGGTTTCTCTCCTGGCACTAAGTGTCTTCACCTGTCCCCAAGCCTTGTCTGTCCCAGTTGCAGGAAAGAAAGGGAGGAAGGAGAGCTGGAGGCAGAGGTCTCCTGGCTCTCCCCTGTTTTGGTTTTGGGCAGTGTGGGTGGTTCAGCCCCTTTGAGGGGAGGCTCTACAAGCTCACCTTGGCAGGTGAGCAGAGGCACTGAGGACTCTGCCAGCCTGGACATGGCTGGGTGCTGAAATGGCACTGGGAGCTTCCCTGCCCAGCACGGGGAGGCTGGAGCAAGTGCAGCTCCACTTGTCAGTGCCAAGGAAAGGGCTAGTCAGGGTGTAGCTGCTGGGGAAGCTGGATTTAAATGTTGGGAGCATCACCAAAGCAGCTGTTTCTCTCTGCAACCCATGATGGGGTTAAGTGAAAAATGAAATTTCTCTCTATCTCCTTCCTTGTGCTTTCTCATCTCCGCCAACGGAGTGAAGATGGGAAAGGATTTTTTTTTCCTATATTTAGCTTTGGAGAAATTGCTAAAACTAATCGGCTTTAGGACTCTGGGTTCTCTCTTTTATTTTATCTTTTCCTGTCACTAAGACCTTGTCATGTGGCTGTGGACTGTGGCTCGCTGGCTGTCTCTGCTGGGCTTTCATGGAGTCAATTAATAACCCATAAAAATAACACCTCCAGCTGTTCCACTTGCAGCTGCCGGGCTGGAGTCTAATTACGGGGCCTTGGATCCCAAATCCTGCTTTGCATGTAAAAGTGCCAGTGAATAGGAAGAGGCAGAGGAGATGGCAATGCAAAAACGGAATGAGGTTTGGGGTCTATTTTTAGCCTTTTCAAGCCAAATGTAAAAAGACCCTTAGGCTGCTTGTGTCCTGCTGAATCTGATCACATGCACAATATTGTTCCCATGGCACAGTGCAGCAGTCAGGGTGGGTTGGGGCTTATTTTTGGCAGTTAGCTTGCCTACATTTAAACCTCCTTCTGGGTTAGTTTGAGCAGTGCCATGTTGTGGCTTACATCCACGTACTAATGGGTTTTTTGCAATCACCTCTGGTTCTCTGTGTGTTGCTGACAGTGTCGG
This sequence comes from Platyrinchus mystaceus, assembly GCA_035041135.1. Taxonomy (NCBI): domain Eukaryota; kingdom Metazoa; phylum Chordata; class Aves; order Passeriformes; family Tyrannidae; genus Platyrinchus; species Platyrinchus mystaceus. The sequence continues at coordinate 7,637,605 of JAWWLV010000046.1, forward strand.
GTGTGTCCACAGCAGTGATGGGAAAGAAAGGCACACAGCTGCTCACCCAATGCATCTCAGAGTGGTGGTAAAGGGGTGCCCAGGCTCTCTCAAAAAGTCCTTTCTGACTGATTGAGATATAAAATAAATTTAGCTGGTGGACAGGCAGTGGTCTGTCTCCCATGTCATTCTGTCTATTGTGCACCCTCCTCTGCTTCCTGAGCTGGGTGTGATCTCTGGGTGAACCCGCTGGGTTCTGGAGCCTGGGGTCTTGCCTCTGATGGGCAGGTGCTGCCTTGACCCCCCCCCCCCCCACTGCCATATTCACCTGCCTCTTGCCTCTTCCTGGGTGTCAAGACTCGTCCCCTTTCTTGCTCCCCACAGAAGTGGTGTGGAAAAGGCCCAGGAGGGCTCAGGTGCACAGGGGGTCTTGGGGAGGGGTCACAAACAAAGCACTGGCCTTGTCTTCAGTCTCTGTCCAGGGAGTTGTCCTGGGGCATATCGGTCCTTTCCATCACCGGGCTCTTGTTTAAGTCAGACTCATCCTGGTTGTGAACAAAAGCAAATCAAACAGCTGTTCATTAGCTAATTTCAAATACTTAGTGGTCACACATTAGTCTGTAGGCACTAGCTGGAAACCACAACTGCAAATAGGCTTCCTGTGCTGGAGACCATCCCCTTCGTCAAACCAAGTTATTTTGAGACTGATACTGGAACCTGCCCTCAGAAAAAACTCTGACACCTCCCACTTGCACAGGGGTTGCAGAACCAGTGCTTGACTCAAAAGGCAACTCCACCTCTTCCCTGTCTGCTCAGGCTCCCCCTGACAGCTACCAGAGCCAGAAGGCGTTAAACATCTCATCTCTCATCCCTAGGGAGATGGAGCCAAACTCTCAGGTTGTGTCCCTTCAGTGGAGCTCTGCTACCAGTTCACTTACCCAGGGACAGAGGATGCCATCAATCTGTTCAGCCTTGCCTAGCAAAGAGATTGCAAACGTGGCTTTCTGTCACGTGGTACATTAGCCAAATTAATTCCAGGACAGACAGCCAGTGGTGCTCGAGGCCCAGAGAGATTAATGCTGCAGCCGTGTCAAAATCAGCAGAGCTGCTGCCTGCAACGTGCCAGCTCCCTGGACACAGCCAGCCTTCTGCTCAGCCATGCCCTCCGCCTCACACCTCTCTGGAGCGCTGAACCCGCTGGAATCAGTGACACAGACAATTCAATTGGAAGGAACATCTGTCTCTGAACTCTGCTCCCATTCAGGCCACTGCCGCCACCGAGCGTGGGTGACATTTTTCATGCTTCTTGCTTGCTTTCTTTAATCTCCCAAACACAGGCTCGCCTGTGGAGGCACAGGGAAGGTTCCTCCCCCGTGAGAAGGGAAAAGAAATTAGCCAGCAGATTGAGTGTGTATAGCAAATAATAAGATTGCCTTGGATACAGGACCGGAATTCATGCAAAGAGTGATGCTGATCGGAGAAGATAAGCAGCATTTATAGGCTCTGCAAGCAGCGTTGTGAAACTCGTGTTTCTCGAGTTCTAAAACATGCTTTGATGAAAGCTGCCAGCACAGGCCTGATCCACAGACAGTGTGATTTAAAAAATAAACCCTGAAATAGCTATGCTGGTAGTAATTTTGGTGTGCAAGTGCCTCATAATGCCTCATTTTCCTCCAGGCACAGGAATAAGCTGAACAGATACAGGCACTGTGATGCTGGAGGAGCAGCAGCCACAAAGGAGGCTTGTCCTGATGGAGCCCCACTGAAAGGTGCTGTGTTTGCCAACAGGGTGCAGAGCCAGCACTGATGGAGTCAGTGTGTCCTTTAAAAAGAGCTGGATTTGTGCAATATTTTTAATAATAAGTAGTTATTTCTCATTATTCCTCTTATATTTAAAAAAATAATAATTATCAACGTGTTAGAGGCAAATGGGGACAAAGTCTCTACCTGAAGAGTGACCCAACAGCTTGATTCAGTGCTTGTTGAAGTAGCTGAGAGTATTTGTACTGTCAGACTCATTAAAAGGAGGGATGGTAAACAGCCTTTGTTTTTATTTTTATAGGAAATTTACTCATCGTTGCATTTGCTGAGCCTCTTGGCTGAGACTGCTGTTTTTCTAAGCATTGACTGATCAGATCCTGGCAGTCCTTTAAGTCACTTAAAGGGATGACTGGAAACAGGCTCTTCCTTGTGAGGTAGGTACCAGGAAGCTCCCAGGCAGTGGCACACAGACACACAGGTATGTGTCCAAAGGCAATTAGAAACGCTGGGCGTTCCCAACAGTCCAGTGAACCCTTCCTTGCCCACAGCTCCAGCTCCCTGTATTATGGGCTTGACATCTTCAACAATAATAAAATACCCCAGCAAATATGTTATCATCCAAGTGTTTTCATGGGGGATGGCAAGGGAGGGGGAAGAGTTCCATTTGGTATTTTGGCTCCCCAGTGTCTGAGGGATAAAATAATCGTGTGGAAGCCCGAAGGGGTGTCTCCCTCTCCTCATGCTGCCTCGAGAAGATGGTGCCATCAGCCTTTTAGGTGTTACAAATATCCAACACGGGATTGGAACGCGTGTTGGATCTGATGCTCCATCCAGAATATTCGCTCCAGCTCCTCATGCTTTAATTATTTCTGTACGAGCAGCCCCCCCTGCACCACCTGCTCACTTTTGTTTTAGCACCGCACGGCTCATGAGCAGCGACACTGAACTCCACGCAGGGAGCCTTGGATGGTTATGGGCTTTGCAGGGAGGGCGTGTGGATAAGGGCTGGGATGTGTGCCACACGCTCATCCCGATTCATCTATTTCATGAATCAGGACTTGGGTCCTATTTGCTAATGTCTGTCTGCGTAACCTTTGCTATGTCAACGGTGCCTGTGCTCTGATGTCAGCTGCTGGACTCTGAGCGCTGGCAGCTGGTGTCCCTGGCCAGCTCCCAGCCTACAATTCAGTTTTCCTACCAGTCACTTGAGAAGAGAGGAAAAAACATGTTTCTGACTGTTTGTGGCATCAAAACATAACGGGCTTCAGTTTACAAGGTCATTTAAGGCTTTTCTACAGTGTGACACATGGGAAAGTACAGATAAATCAAACAGTGATATAAAGTTAATACAACTTCACTTACAGTGCACTGAACTACAGTAAACTAAGGCTGGTTTAATTCTGAATAAAAATCTCAGCACAAGAGTTTAACACCTTCTAGGTATTGTACATTAACATCCCCTCTCTGAACACAGGCCAGTCTGGAGATATTTTTACCCTTTTCCCAATCTTGTGAATAGTGGAAAATTATCACAGAGCTAAAAGGCAGGAGCGTTTGGGAATAAGGGAACCACCCATGAAGAGAAGAGCTCTGGTCTCCTTTCTTATACTGACTTGCTGCATGACTTTTTCTACAGCATTTTGTGAGCCTCAATATTTATACCTGAATATTGGGATTATTAGTGCCTTCCCTGCCATTACAAAGGGCTTTAAGATCTTCAGAGGAATTTCTCCTCCTGTGTACCATTTCCCCAGTACGGGCTGTCCAGGGAACATACAAAAATATGTAAAGCTGATACAGATGAGCACAGTCAGGTCTGTGTCTGGAGGGCTGAACTTGGGTGTCACAGTTAGTTTTAAGAGTAAAGGAGTGAAGGAATTCACACCTCCTCACATCCAGCATCACCAGGTTCTGTCTCCCTAGACTGACAAGGGAAAGAAAAAATGGTGACACCTAGTGAAGTACCTGTGATGCATTAAATAATAACTCTGTGTAAACCAGAATCAATGTCCTCAGGGCACAGCTCTGTCCCATTAGCTGTTTGTCAGTCATCACACTTATTTTAGCTGGCAATGTTATAATTTGGGACCTTTTTCATGGTTTTAAAGGTTTAGGAAGGAGGTTATTTATTTCAATGTAGCCAGCGGTACATAAAAAATTCCAACTCAGATGGGACTGATTTGTTAGGGAATGGCTCTTGAAGCATTTGGTTTGTCTGAGCTGACACTCTCATCCCTTTTCCACGTATTCTAATAAACATACGGCATAGCAGCAAGGCCTTGAATGAACATGTTCTCTCTTGTCAAGAACTGCTGACAACCTCCTTTCTTTACTACAACAGCTCTGAAGATCAGACCTGCTGGACAGTAAGAAGTCAGATTTGCTTCACTTTTCTTCACTCCCTGGGATGCAAACAAAAGAAACCAGAGCAAGTTCCTGCCTGCTGAAATTCCAGGGGCTTGAACTACATTCCAGCACGGCCCGGGAGGTGTTTTAAATCTTTACTTGGTATACATCAGCCCTGCACTGCTCTCAGGCAACTGCACTTTAAGTTAGATATTATTCATTTTAAAGGTTTGACTACCAATAGTTCTCATTAATTTCCATGGCAATATTGCCTGAAACAAGATAACAATTGCTTTGAGTTGTATAACCAAAGTTCCTAACGTGAAGGAATGCAATCCAGGAAAAGTGCTCAGATGGAGGGAACCGACCGACCTTGCATAACCTCCCTGGGGCCAAACTTCCCTTCCTATCTAGCAAGCTGCATTCCTAGTTTGCTGAAAATATTGAACAGTTTGCACTTTCAGCCTGTGTCCTCCGGGCTTCAGTCTCCGGCATGCCTTACAGCTTTCCTGAAACGTTTCACCCACACGTTTATTCCTTTATATTCCTGCTAATGATGCATGGCTCAAGCTTCCATATGAGAAGATGTAACAGGGATATAAACGATAATAGAAAATTTAAAAACCATATTACTTTCCTCTTCTTTGTTTCTCTTGCTAAGATTATTGTTTCTGCAGAAAACAGCTGAGACACCTACCATGATTGATTTAGACATTAAATTATGGAGTTCAGTGCTTTCACTCTTTCAATAAACTCCAAATATCTTTAAAAGTTTCTTTTCTGGTTACATGGCCATTTGGTTAAGTAGAATAGTGGCAGTCAGTAAGAACTAAAACGTTTCCCAGAATCTAAAGAGAGAAGTGTTATGAACAAAGAGGAATCTGAGTGGGCGTAAATTCTTCGCCCTGCTATGCCAGTAGTATTATATCTCAGGCTTTCAGAGCAGGAAAAGGATGTTACAGGCATAATGGCAGGGAATATCAATCAGATAACTACATCTAATTACAGAGTTACTAGATTAACTAGTTAAGTTCAGCTACATGAAGGCAACTGGCCAAGTGCCACAACAAAAACAAGATTCAGAAGAACAATTTCTCAACACATTAAACAAGTTCTTGTAAGGACTAGTTTCAGATCAGACAACAGACTGTGCTTGGCTAAATTTAAAAGACACAAGGTTTGTGTAAGAAAGAACAGTAGCTGAATCCCTTGTTAATAGTAACTACAAATTCAGCTTTCCTAAAGAAAGAATTGCACCTCAAGGACAGGAAAATGACACTGAATTTTAGTAGATTTATTTTCAGAGGGAATGAGCCATTAATAAAAGATGTTTTGGGTAAACAAAACACATTGATAGTGCTGTTGAAGGGGGCAGAGGCACAGGCCCCTAACTTTGAAGACCTTATTTTAACACAGTTTATGATACTCTTGTACTGTACAAAACACAACTGTGTGTGCCATGTCCTGCTCCCGTGTCCTTCTGCACTCGGAGTGTGTGTGCATGGCTGTGCGTGGGAGGGGTGTGAGGGGTCCTCTGTTGAGACCCCACCTGCAGAGCTGCCTCCAGCTCTGGGGGCCGAGCACAGAAAGGACACGGAGCTGTTGGAGCAAGTCCAGGGGAGGCACCAAGATGATCAGAGGGATGGAGCAGCTCTGCTCTGAGGAAAGGCTGAGAGTTGGGGTTGTTCAGCGTGGAGAAGAGAAGGCTTCGGGGTGACCTAATTGCAGCCTTCTAGTATAGAATCATAGAATATGCTGAGTTGGAAGGGACCCATCAGGATCATCGAGTCCGTCTCCTGGCCGCGCACAGGACACCCCAACAACCCCACCATGTGCCTGAGAGCGTTGTCCAAACGCTTCTCGAACTGCGACAGGCTTGGTGCTGTGACCACTGCCCTGGGGACTCTGTTCCAGTGCTCAACAACTGTCTAGGTGAAAAACCTTTTCTCGACATCTAACCTAAATCTCCCCCAACAGATTCATGCTTTACCTGAAGGGAGCCCACAGGAAACATGGAAAGAGACTATTTACCGTGGCACGTAGTGACAGGACAAGGGGGAATGGCTTCACACAGACAGAGAGCAGTGTTAGACTGGATATTGGGAAGCTTTTCCCTGTGAGGGTGCTGAGCCAGGCTGGGAAAGCTGCGGGTGTTCAGCCTGGAGAGGGGAAGGCTCCGGGCAGACCTGAGAGCCCCTCCCAGTCCCTCAAGGCGGCCCGTAAAAAGATGGAGAGTGACTTTTAAAGAGGCAGATAGCGACAGGACAAAAGGGCACTACTTTAAGTCAAAAGACTTAGTTTATATGTGAGGAAGACATTTTTAACAATGAGGGTGGTGAGGCAGTGGCGGGGCGATCCCTGGAAGCGCTCAAGGCCAGGCTGGAGGGGGCACGGTGCAACCCGGTCTAGCGGAAGGCGTCCGTGCCCATGGCAGGGGGTGGAACAAGGTGACTTTTCAGCCCCTTTCACCGCCAAGCCACTCTCCGTCTCCATGCCTGACTCTCCCCTCACGCACTCGGGGCAGCGCCGCGCATGCGCCCCTCCTCTCCCGGCCCCCCCCCCGGCAGCGCGCAGGCGCGCGGGCCGCCCCCGCCCGGCACCGCGAACGACGGGCGGCGGAGCCCGCGGCCCCCCCGGCGCTCCCGCCCCGGCGGCATGAGGGGACAGCGCGGCCGGACCGAGCGAGCGGTAAGCGCGGCGCTGAGCCTGCCCAGCGCCTACCCTGCCCTGCCCTCCCCTCCCCTTAGCCCCGCCACCGCCGCCGTGCCCCCGCGGCAAGTTTCCCATTGTCCGCCCGCTGCCTGCCGGCTCCTCTCAGCGCTGACCGCGACGAGCCCCCGGGAGCGGCCGGCGCTGCCCGTGGCGGGCGGGGGGTGGTGGTGGTCGTGGTGTGGATGGTGATGGTCGTGGTGGGGATGGTGGTGGTGGGGCGGGGGGTCGCGGTCCTCGGGCGGGTCACGGCGGCGCCGCCGCGGCCGCTGCGCTCCCGGGCCCTGGACGGATCCCCCCGGGACAACGCGGGGATGTCACAGCTGTCCCCCCATCCCGTCCTGTCCCCTCCCGGAGTGTCCTGGATCTCGCAGAGGCTGTCACAGGTGCCTCCCTCTCCCTGCCATCCCGTCCTGTCCCCTCCCGGCGTGTCCCACATCCCTCGGGGGATGTCACCGGTGTCCCCCCTCATCCTTTCCCGTCCCTTCCAGGCGTGTCCCGCATCCCTAGGGAGCGACGCGGCGCTGTCACAGGTGTCCCTCCCGTCCCTTCCTGACCCTTCCCGGGATGTCCCGCATCCCCCGGGACAACACGGGACTGTCACAGGTGTCCCTCCCATCCCTTCCCGTCCCTTCCCGGCGTGTCCCGCATCCCTCCGGAGCAGCGCGGGGCTGTCACAACTGTCCCAGCCCATCCCGTCCCGGCGTGTCCCTTATTCTCCCGGGACACGGCGGGGCTGTCACAGGTGTCTCCCCCATCCCTTCCCGGGGTGTCCCGGCTGCGCCGCGGCGGGAGGAAACGCGGAGTTTCTTTGTTGTGTAACTCTTTTTCTGTACGAGGATTACAGAGGGCTTGCGGCTGTTTGTGCTGATTCAGGTGGTTTTTTTGTAAAATGCAGGGTAGTCATGGGTAAATTCCACTCTGGAATGGGATGTCGGAGAACTTTCCCGCGGCTCTGGGGGTTGTTTGTTGGCTCCTGCCGTGTCCGAGAAGCCGCCGAGTCCCGCTCCGGGGCCGGTGTCGCTCCCGCAGCGCTGCAGGAACGTGAGAACGCGTTAAGGACAGAAAAGTAAAGCGAACTTACTCTAACAAACCCATTTCTCTCCAAAATGACGCTGGCTTGCAGCCCGCGGCTCATCTGCAAGTGCTGCTGCCAGGATTTTTCAATAAACGTAATTGCAGTCGAGAGAGTTCGGGTCATGCTGGGGAAAGCAGACACGAAGCCTTTGGAATAACTCCTCTCCGTGTTGCCAGTGAAATTTTTTTCTGGCCGTATAGTGGAATTTTTGCAGTTTCGTCCAGTTTGGTTTTTTTCCCCAGCTCTCTCTTAAGTTTCTCTCTCAAAAGTTTTAATTAAATTTATTTGGCGATTATAAAGGAATGCTTTGTATCACTGTGCTGCAGTGATCCGGTTTTTTTCTTTCTTTCTGAAAACAAGAATTTTTGACATTTATTTCTTAACCTCTTTCTGTCTTTTCTGTATTTATTTATTTATTTAATTTTTTTAAACCCATTCCCACTTCAGCAGGAGCTCTGAGCAGGGCAGCCCACATACAGTGCTGGGGGACTGGGAGGTGCTTCTGTGCCTGTCGCTGGGATGTGTCAGTGTTTGGTTCTCAGCAGCAGCACAGGAAGTCTCACCATACTGACGAAGAGTCATAAACCCTGTTAAAGATTTGTTACTAAAAGTGGCCTGAAAATGTGCTAATTTTATGTCATGTTTGGAAGAAATGATAAGTCATTTCTGACAAATACCATATATATATCTACAGCTTTTCAAGGCCCCCCCTTGGGTCTTAAAAAAAGCCGTCAAGGAATTGTGAAGGGTTTCCTGTGGAATCGCTCGCGTGGTACCACGCACGGAGTAATTGTATGAGGAACTTGAAAATGGCTTCCTACGTCCTCACAGATGGTTTTCAAAATTTTCTTTTTCAGGTTTGAGTCGGTCTCACTTAACTGCAGCGATGGTGCAGAAGTACCAATCCCCCGTACGGGTGTATAAACACCCTTTTGAGTTAATTATGGCTGTGAGTATTAATTTTTGCTGTAATTCTCTTCTTGACAGTCCCTTCTGTGGCTGAGTACTAACTGGGCTCTGTTTCATAAATGCTGTAGAACAGACAAAGCTGGAACAATATGCAGAATATGAGATGTGTGTTTTGATGGCCGCTTCTCTGGCCAGAGTGGGGGTTTTTTTTAGATAATGTTCTCTGATTTTCCTGAATTTTAGATATAACTTACGGATGAAATTTACAGGTGATAATTTCCAGATGTATTTGAAAGTTAGAGCAAAAGTAGGCTCCAAGTGTGCTTCGAGCACACACAACACCAGTTGATTACTGGGGGCAAACTCTTCTGGAATGGGAGAAAGTGTCATGTACGTTTATTAAGGATTGTTGTGGTTGTGTCTTCATCAGGGTAGAGTTTACAGGGCTGAGAGCACAAAGAAAGCCATGAAAGCAAAGATAAGCCTGACTGAAAAGAGAGAAAGGACACTGGTGATACTCTCAGGGAAGGAAAGAAAAAAGCTTCGAGGGAGGTCAGAGAGATGAACAAAAAGCCTTTTGGCTGCATGGTTGCTAATTTGTGTGATAATGTTACAATAGTGATTTAAAAAAAAGGAAATCCTAATTAGGTTCTGTCTTCTTTCTCCTTCTCCCCTTCTCCCTCCCTCTTTTTTTAAAAAAAAAACCAAAAAGGAAGTAGGTATTTGACATTTTAAAGTCTATTCAGCTGAAACCACAGCTGTGGGGCTCTCATTAGTTACAAAGAGCAGTTAAGGAGCTTTTCCCTGATAAAAAACAGTTAATACTAAATCATAACCTAAATAATAATTGTTTTATTTCACTTGCTGAAAAATACTATGTCTAATGGCCTCAGAGGAGAGTTTTAAAAGTGCTCCTAGTGTAAATATTTAGATAGATCACATGGTTTGGAGTGCAGAGTTCCTTACAGAAGTGATCCTTTGCAGTCTCAGGGCAAAAAAAAAGGATTAGGTCACTCTACAGGGAATACTTCCATTTCTTTTTATCTTACTCCTAAAGCTGCCTCCAGTATTACACATGTAGGTCTTGCTCTTGCAAACACTTCAAGGCAGAGAGTGGTTATTTTCCTGAGCACAGAAAATCAGACCATGGTATGTTTAAGGTCTTTTAGGACCATACCACGCTGACAGCTGGGCTTCAGGCGGTTTCTAATTTAAATTTAATGGTGTATGTCACTTCAGCCTTCAGCAGAGTTATGCTGGCCCTTAGATCAATCAGCCAAAATGAGTTTCTTGGACCAAATTCTCTGGCTCTTCGCTGGACTGATAAATCTTCATCTCGCCGTCAAACTGAAGGCAAAAAATTCTTCCCTTGAGTTATTTCTTCAAGGATATTTTGAGTCAAAATGCTGATATCAGGATTTTTCACGACTCTTTATTGGGTGTAATTAGAAACACTTCTGACTATCAATATGAAGTGTGAGTTCTTCAGCTGCTCTGTGTCTTGGGGGTAATAGTTGAAGAATAATCTTTAACAAATATTAGGTCTTTCCTTACTGTAAGGCTTTTCTTCTTTGGAGAGAAAGAGGCTGTGCTACATATGCAATTAGGATAAGACAGTAGTTGAAAAATTAAAAGTGAACTAAGAGGAGAGGAATGTTTATAAAAAGAAACAGCTGAACAAGGTCCTTTCTGGGACTGGAGGTTTAGATGAGCAATAATACACATGGTTTATTTAGTCTGTGTCAGGGCAGTGAGTTATCACTTGAACTTGTTCAGAATGTGAGCACTGGATGAGCATCCTCCTCCTGCCATGTCACTTCTGATTTTTAAAAGTTGTAAAATTCCTGGAGGTGATCCATCAAAACTGTCCATGCATTTTGTGAATGGTGTAGAGGAGTGACTCCATGAGCCAAATTCTGCAAGGATTATAAACAGTATATGATAGCTTTATGCTTTGTTACTGTTTTGTTACTGTCTTCCCTTGGTGGAATACTGATTGCATTAGTTGAGGAAGTATTTCTGGAATATTTGTGTCAAATTTTGTGCTCACTAAAGTGGAAGAACTATGTTGCGTATTCTCAACAAAAAAGTGCTATAATGTTGTTTTAACAGTGCCACCAGTCTTGTGAAACGAGGTGCATGGCCTGGTATATACCAACCTTGAATTTAAAGCATCCAACAATATGTTTCATTTGATTCTTCTCTTCCCCTCTCTTTTATTTGCACCCAGCCTTTGAGAGAAGAGTGTGTCCTCAAATAGAGGTTTAAATCCACACACCAGAGATACTCACCTGTCAGTAAAAAGCCTCTTGGAGAAACCTTTGGTGAATGTGGCAGCAGGGTTCTGTGTGCTGAATTATCTAACAAAAATCACTGTTTCTAGCCTGGGTCTTGCTGTGTGGGATCTTGTCTTTGTCTTAAGGTGCTGAGTACTTTTAAAAATGTTATTTGGCAAATTGCCCTCCTTTTCCTGGGTTTCCTGTGGAACTGAAGAGGTAATTCATTCTGTAGAGTAGCAGTGAAGTTCACCAGTGTCAGTGAAGTGATGTGGACTTCACTGTAAAGATTTCCTGGATGATACGTGTTCCAATTACAAAGTGGAACTCATTAAGTCAAGCTAATATTTAGCCTTCAGAGAGAGAAATTAGCATTAAATTCTTCTTTTCTACCAGCAACCAAGTGAATGCTACTTGCAGAGTGGGTCATTTAGACTACAAAATCCTATTTGCCCACTTTTCCTTTCCTGGGTTTCCAAGAGGTACTTGAGGGAGAATGGAGCACAATCAACATTCCATTCATGGAGCTCTCGTGTGTTTTGAGAGAACTTTGTTCTCTCTGTGGAGTGTGAGTGTAGCTCTATAATAAGACAAAAAACTGAATTTAATTCCACTTTGATCTAAGCCAAGATTGACAAGTGCTTTGCAGACAATTATGATATAAGGACTTTTAAAATAGACACAGTCAAAATTCTTTTCCTAAGTCGAATTGATGTTGAAAATAAGTTCCTCTGTTAATGCTCCTCCACTGAAATCCAAAACGATTGGATTATTGAACCCCAGTATATCTCTGTGGCAGTGTCCTTCAAGGCATGACTCCCTATCTCCCAGGTCTGGGAGGGCACTGGGGAGGTGCTGTGGTTGGTGAACATCAGGAGATCCATCCTGAAAGCTTCTTCCCTTCCTTCCTCATTAAGGGCCAGCTATGTAAAATCTAGTATGAGCTATTTCCCTTGGAGATTTCCTTTTACTGGCAGATTGTGTGGTTCCAGATAATACCCAAGATGCAAATCTTGTAAGGAAACTGTGTCCTGAGCTTGAAAAGGCTGTAGAATCACAGTCTAGAAATTACCATGTTTTAGTCTGACACACCTAACACAGGCACGATGATTTCACCAAATATTTTCCAAAGCTGACATGATGATTTTTGGCTGTTCTGTGGCGTGTCTGTCATAATTAACTTCTTGAAATCTCTGTGTTAGTGTATATATATTTTTTTATTTTTTTTTTTTTAAAAAAGCACCCAGACCAACAGCTTGCACAGCTGTTCATCAGACTGAATAGAATCTTGCCTGGCTTTTCCTCCTGTTCCTGCTGGAGTTTACGTAATGCTGGAAGCAGCTGAAATGTGGAAAAATGGCTGTTTACTGAGACTCACTTGTCAAGTTACCAAGGTTAAATATACTGGAGAAAAACTGAGAAGCTGCTTTTATAAAACTTCTGAAGATTATGGATTCAATTTTTTATATTAGCTTAAAGAGGTTTACATTTAAAGTAATACAGGGACTTTGCTGAATAAGTAGTTCTTAATATTAAAAGGCAGTTAAGAACTTGAATCTTCCTTAACACACGAGAGGCTAAAATTAACTTTGGAGATTCGCAGCTCATTTTCAGTCTGACATACTTTAGATAATTCCCCTTGAGTTTAATTTCCAAAGTAAATTTAAATAATGAATAATCAGCTGCAATGGCGTTCCAAGGGTGGAATGCAAATGGAAAATAAATAAGATTTTGGAAAAAACACACATTGAATCAAACCATTGACCTGAGGGATTTTTTTTTTTTCAGTTTCTGGAAGCTCTGTGAAAAATTTATTGCTCTTCAGCCCATTTAAAAAAAGACCTATTTACAGCCACAAATTATTAGTTTCAGAAATAAATGTGAATTAAAAAATCAATCTCAACATTTTTCCTTTGTTCTGATGGAATATCTAAAGTACCTCAAGCATGAATCTTTCCTAGTAAGTATAATGTGTAGTTCCTTTCATTAAATTATCATTTTAATGGTTCAAATTTGCTGCTTTTGGACAAACAGGCTGCCTGGCTTTCTTTGTTTTTATAGATCTGAAAAAATAGTTTTTAAGGTCTAGCTCATGAATTAAAGTATCCCTAAATTACAAGTGCCACACCTGCTCATAGATTCTTGCGATTTTTATTCCTTCCAGTCTCATTTTCTTTTTCCTGGAAAAAAAATGCATTCCACACATCACGTGAAGAGGGGCCCAGAGGCTGGTGAGAAAAAGGAAGCTCTTCTCCAAGTGCTTTTGAAAGCACAAAGTAGGCTTTAAATGTGTGGAGTAGGTTATATAGGATTTGTCTTGGGTGCTTAAATCCCAGGGAAGGGAATAGCCTGAGTGTCCGTTCCCAAAACCGCTCAGCTGTTTTCCCTTCCATTGTAAGACTCCCGGACTGTCATCTACTTTGCTTCCTGCCTTTGTTGAAAACTCAGGCTTGTTTGCTATTGGAAATGTGTTGGTAAAACTGCATTGGAGCAGAGCCTTGTGTGGAATTTCTGGTTTTTATATGAAGTGCCTGCAGTTTCGCTGCTGGTTTGTGATGTTGGTGCTCTCCTGTGTCAGCACACATTGTAAAGAACAAATGACTCTTTGGCCACTTGTTTGGAATGAGCCGTGGGTAACAAACAAATGGAAGAGTTCACTTGAGCACGGGGAAAAAATACTGACTTAGCAGCCTGCTAACGGTGCAGTTTACATGTTATTTCATGACTTGCTTAGAGATTTCCATGGCTGGCTCTTTCCTGTTTTGGGTTGTTTGTGGGTTTGTTTTTTGGTTTTTTTTGTGGGCAAACACATGACCCGACTGTGGCTGACAGCTGCAGTTCTCTTGCTCACCAAACCCTTTTAGTCAGTTTTTAACAAGTTTCTTACACTTTAAAAGCTTAAACCACCGCTACTGTCACACTCTGAAAGGTGTCAGTAGAAGAGAAATGTGTATCAAAACACTTCTTGTTGCTTTGTTCTGAAAGCACTCCCAGCTTTTCACCCTTTGCAGGTGTTTTAGCTCTGCTGTGAAGTGCTGCTCCGGGTTCTGCTGATCAGCCAGGTGACGTTTCCTTTGAGTTAAAACTCTTAAACAGGTGGGAGTGTGGCAAGGAAAGAAGTGGTTACACGTTCTGGAGAGTCCTGGACACTCATGGTACTACAGTTAATGATCTGGAACAGCTGTAACTTCATGTCCATGGTCTGACAAGTGGTTAGCCTTTAAGAAGCATGTGTAAAAGCCTTCAAAACCCTGTGGGAAAGAGAGATGGTTATTTTTTCAGTGTTAATTAAAAAAAAAACATATTCGGTGAGAAGCCAGGGGTTGCCTGGAGATCGGAATGAGGTGTTTCCATATGGCATGGCCAGCTCTGTGCACCCCCAGCATGGACAGTCTGTGCTGCCTGTTCTGTGGAGCTCTTACACTGAGGGATATCTGAAATGCTGTGATTTTAGGAAACAAGCACTTCATGAAAAAGGGAGTGGGAGGAGATCCTGAGGGACTGGAGGCCACCCTTGAGCGCTTCCCATAAACCACCTTCAGTCAGAATCCAGAGTTTGGAATGCAGAGTTGAGGGGGTGTTCACTGTAACCAGGATTACTCTTGCTCTGCACATAGTTCAGCCTCAGCGTGTTCCTGGGGGGAAGGCTGGTGGGGTAATCTTTAAACTGAACGTAGAATGAATCTTCTGAGAATATGCAAGGAAATCTGTTAATTAGCTCAAGTTGAAATTAATTACAGGTTAGTCTTAAATGGTCTATTTTCTTTTCTCCCAAGTGAATTTGTCTTCCAATTTTTCATGTAGTTTAAAATTAGTCTGTATGTATTCTAAATTGGGAACCAGGCTGTTAAGCTGAGTTATTAACTTTTTGTCTCATTTTTGTGATATAGTTAAGAAAGGTCGGGTTAGCAGCTCATGTAAAATGTTAAGTTAGGCCTGTTAGAGGTAATTTAATAATTTGGTTTTCTCACAGTCAATCTGCAGCTGGTTTCAGTCAGTGGTGGTTGAGGTCAGAGCCACACCAAGGACCCACACTGGTGGAAGATCTGGTGGCAACATGGTTGGGAATCTCGTGTTGGAAGAAACATGTGGCATTATCTGGGCTCCACTGCAGCGTGGGGCAGCGCTGCCAAAAGATTTACAAGCAAGCAAGCAGTGAGCCATCAAAACTTCTCTGGAGTTCTTGGCTGTTCTCTGCATTGCTTTTGCTCGAGTGATGCTGATTTCAGCCTGGTCCGCAGAGGTTTTCAGCCTGTGGTTCACAGGCTCTCTGTTCTAAGGGTCAGAGAAACATCACCAAGTATGTGGTTTCCCCTTATAGCTCAGCTGGTATTCCAGGTTGCTGCTCTGGGAGGCAGGCTGGTCAGAAGCTGTCCTGGAGGAAAGGAAGATAAATAAACCTTGTTGGCCCAATTGCTGAGCACCCCTGTGGGAGCAGGTGCTCGTCCCCCCCGTGCTGTGGGTGAGCCGTGGCCGGTGGCCCCAAAAAGAGCGAGTCAGCAGGGCGTTTGTCGTACATGTTGCACTGCGGGAGCCCTCGATTCCACCGGGAAATAATGAGGGATCTGCAGTCTGAAAAATGCAGAAGCTGCTCTAACAGTAAGGGAAGGGGCCATTAGAAATCTGATTCAGCAGTTGTCAGGTATTATTTAGCAGTGCAAAGTACTTGCAAATTGTGCTTAACGGCTCGGAGTTGTGGGTTCTGAGAGTTCCTTTGGCATGAAGGGGCATCTGTCCTCACCTTAGAAAAATGAAAATTAAGAATTTATATTTTGTAGGCTCTAACAGGGCCACGTGCGAGCAGGCTGGCTGTTTTGCTTTGTATTCACGCATAAAACTTCATATTTGAGTGTTCTCTGTCTCGGATTCCTCTGGGGTTTTACTTTATGATAATTAAGTTTGGGTTCTATATATCAGCAAATTTGAAAATGAAAATATCACAGGGCTGTTGGAACCTACCAGTTTTAACTCTGGTGGCAGCAGAGGGATCGTGGGAGGGAACAAAGAGAAGCTACCCTTCTGTATTAAAAAAGAATTTTTATTTGAACAGTTTTAATTCTTAATTATATATGTGTTCTCTTAAAGTAGCGTTTCAAGGCTTTGTCATGGTCAGATTTATGAAGCTAAATATCTAAGTCCATAGGGTTATGGATTACATGTGTGATAATTACAACAGTTTTCATTCTGACATTATTTATATTCTCAATACTCGAGTATAGATGCTTTTGGAAATACATGCAGATCAATTTGTGTAGCAGTTGAATGCTACACTGCAAACCTCAACGTTTCAGCCTCTCTGATAACTTTCTGCCTTGCCCAGTGCCGCTGTAATATTAGATCATATCGCTTTGGTAATAACAGATCCCATTCTGTGAAGATGAATATTTCCCTGGTGATGGTCAGGATGGCAATGTGCCATTTCTAGTTGTTTGTGCCACGGCAGAAGGGAACGGTTTCCTGATGAGAGCACTTCCTTTCTGGAGTGCTTTGTGCCTCTTCATTCAGTGTAAAATGGGAATGCCACGGACATTCAGTCCAGCTCAGGAGCATCAGTCAGCAGAATGTTTTCCAGAGGACTTTTTTTTTCTGCTGGTTATTTCATTCAGTGTGTAAATTATACTACATGATTTGCAAAACTGCCTTTGCTGTGCAATTCATTGGCTTGTAGATAAATTCTTCATTACTGAATTCATTGCTCTCTGAAATTGCTTACTTCTATTGAAGTGTTTCATGGTCTGCGTGGTGCAGCCACTGATGTTGTAATGAACGGGATTTAAAGCAATTTCACTTGAACTTGTTTGTTCTGTGGTGGCTAAACGGATTCATGCTTTTGTTTGCCTTTCTTTGCTGTAGCGGAGGGTAAAGAACAAGGAATTGATTGTCTATAATCTATATTTTAATAGCTTTTTAGAAAAGAATCAAACAGCTCTAGGCTGTTCTTTTTCAGTTGGCTTATGTTTGAAGGGAGGTGATATCTTTGTCTGTGTTTTGTTGGGGAGCAGACCCAGGGGTGCAGAAGCTGTACCACCTTACCCTGCCAGTGGTATTACCTGGTTATTGAGACCTGAATGGTGTATTTGGTCATGGGGGAGGGGACTGTGTTTGTCTCTTAACAGGGACCACGGAACTGAATTGCACCATAAGGCCTCTCTCGCTGGAGTGCTGCGTTTCTGGCAGTGGCCAAGGGCAGTATCTGCCTCTAGGGGAGAGGATAAGAGTGAGATAAACATATGGTAACACTCTCTTAGGATACTCTCTCATCCTCCAGCAATGTGTCTTGACAGCCCTTCTGGTCCAGAGTGTGCTGTTGTCTGTAATAACATTGCATGTGCTGAATTTTTTGTGCCTCCCAATTCCTTTCTGGAGCCAAGTGAGCTCTGTCATGACACCCTGACAGCCAGTGCTTCATGACACGCTCTGTCCAGAGGTAGATCCCTTCTCTAGAGCCTGACTCTGGCTCAGCCTCCCTCCTCCTCCTTGTGTTGGAAGAGGCAGTAAAACCGAACTCTCTTCTCTGTGCTGCCTGCCCTGGTAGATCTGCCAGGTGTCTCCCTCAGTTTTTAAATACTCATTTTCATGGTGTCGAGTCTGTTCAGTAGTTTATGATGTCATATAAGGAACCCCTGCTCTGTACTGTTCCACCATCAGTTTTTAACCTTTCTGAGGGTCTCTGATACATCAGACATGGATATAAGGTAAAGAAATTTTTTGTGTTCCACTTCACTTCCCAGCTTAAGAGCTAAATAGCCTGTGGTCTCCAGACTGCATTTTGATGACATTCCATTGACATTAGTGAATGGCCAAGATTTAATTGGCATACTTAAAAAAAAATTTAATTGGTTTGCTTAATAGAGTATGGCTGCTTTCTGTGTGGAAGGTGATATCTTGCTGGTCCAAAAGCCAAACTGAGACCTTTACATTAGTTGAGCCATGCTGTTTATCTTGAATTATGTCCTTTTGGCAAAGCTCAGTGTACTGATTATGGTGTTGGAAGAGTGAAATCACCAGTGCAGGGCTTAGAGGCCAACTGCCTCTGGGCCAAATGAAAACCTGGTGGGTGAAGTCTGAGGCAATGAAGTCAAACCTGTTTCACTGAACCTTCGTGGGGAGGGGGGGATCTGACTGGAGATCAAGAGGCTTTGTTCTTTGTGGTAGTACAAGTCTTTAACCTTTCAGCCACTGGTTTAATGAGGAATTCTGAGCCCATACTGTAGCAGTGCTGTAGTCATCCACTCCTAAATTAAATTTGGTCTACACAGTAATAATTTTATTTAAAATAGCCTAACATATTCCAGATGTTAAACATGTTTTAACAGATCTTCTTATTGAAAGTGTCTGTGACTCTTAAGACCAAACAAGTGACGAATACTAATTATAGGGCTCATAAAAGTGAGACTTGAGCATGGTACAATAGAGCAGTAAGGAATATTTGATTGTTCTAAAAATAGATCCTCAGTGGACACAGTGGGATTGCAGCTGAATTTTAAAGCAAAACTTTGGTTCCTCTTCAGAGGAACCAGACATGCAATTTTGTTAACTAGAAATGGAAAGGGGAAGCCAAGTACCAAATTCTGCTTTCACTGTGACAGCACCCTGATTCTGGGCTATGCCTGTTGGCAACACAGAACATAGTTGTGATTGTTCAGCTGCTGTAAGACAAGTAATGGTTTTTTACAATAAGTGGTGAGACAAGCCTAATGGTTTACAGGCGTTTTTATGTGTGTCTCTTAAAAAATTCAAAGAAAGATACGTTCCTGTGTTATGTAAAGGTTTGTGTATTGCCAGTGTTGCAGGGAAATAGGAAGTGCTTGGGAATAGCTCACATTCCCCAGTAATCACGTGTCAGTCTCCAGGCATTTAAGCTTTCACTGGCCTGTCGCCAGCCTGTGCTGTGATGCTCTTTTGGAGGTCAGCCTCTTCTCCACAGTACTTTAACCTTGAGCCAAAACAGTCGTGTCCTGTGCAATTGGGGTCAGAAGCCAAGTTTCCTATCGTAGGAGCTCCTGAAGTTGACTCTGATTGCAGGGCACGTTCTGTCAAACACAGTGTCGTGCTCGGAGCTTCGTGGCTTCTGGGCCGGACTGATTTCCATCTGTCTTGCTTGGAACACGGGCAGGGCAGACTTTTTTTTCTGATCACAGAGTGGTTTTGCAAATGCATTTAATATAAACAAGTTACAGTGAAATTGCAAGTCCATCTGATACTGGTGTTGCTCCCACTGGGTCAGGTAAGGTCTGTGTATACTGAAGGGCAGTTTGGAGCAGCAGGGCTGCAAAGTCTGTCCTTGATATTCCGCCTTCAGCCTAGACCAGAGCAATGCAAGTTGCTTTCTTTCTAACCAGCAATTTGATCTTGGTTTCTCAGTCATAAGCCAGCCTAACCTGAGTGATCAGGCTTTCCCAGCTTACTCCAAAGGAAAGGAAGATTAAAATTATTTTATTTGCATTTAGCATGGTTGGGTTTTCTGCCCTTAATCTTTTGTTTTTCTTGAGGAAGGAGTAGTACTTGCCCAACTTCTCTATTCCAGCTTCTCATTTTAGAGATTTGTGTCTCAAGATTGTGCAAAGCCTGCAGTTGAAGTTAGGCTTGCTCACTCTTTAGTGGAGTGGCACTGTGCTTTGAGCTCTTTTGGACTGTCTGGGCTTCCCAAAGGGAGGAAGAGAATTAATGATTCTCTGTGAGTGCCTGGGAGCCAAAGCAGGTTTAACTCCAAAACTCCTACACAGGCTATCCACTTTCTCCTCATACCTGCCCTGGTCGTTTATGTGTTGTCTGAAGATGGACATTCAGGCTCCCAGACAAAAACTGTGTCAAGTATGACACAATTCCACCTGTGCAGATTTATTTAGGCAAACCACAGATGACTCAGATCTGTTTTAAAGAAACCACTCTTCAAATTAAAGTTCCCGTTGAGGCATGCCTGTGGTTCTTGAAGATCCTCCTTTAACAGATAAAACATGGAATGTTAGCCCTTGTCTTCAGGTCAGATCCTTTTTCCCCAAACTGTTCTGCCTGCTGAATCAGTGCACCTTTTACCACCAGAAATCAGACCGAAGCTGCATTAAATCATTGAAGATGTAATTTTTATCTGGAAGAACATGGCATCTCTGCATGTAGCAAAATGGTTCTTAGGAAGTTAAGAGCCAGTTCCCTTCCTGTTTCATTGCATACAACATCAGCGCCTGTAATTTTGCTGGTTAAGCTTCTCTGTGACCACTTTTCTGACATAAAAACACCCAGACATTGAATAGGAAGGGTACACTGAGAGGGATAAAGTACTGATCTGTGTAGAAAGAGCCTGTGTGGGTGGCTTGACAGGTCCCATCCCTCCTGAGAATGGAGGTTTCTGTCTGGCTGTTTTTTCCTGGTGCAGGAAGGAGGCCCTTGGCTCGCCCTGCTAGGTTGGTGACCGCAGTTACGTCACTCGACGGCGAATTACCAGTAAAATTCCACTTACCTAGAAGATTGCTTCATAGCCTGTCTTGGATCTCCTGCTTTATTTATAAGGCCTAAATTATTTTAATGAAATATTAAAGTATTAAAGTAACTTCATTCATGCTTGAAAACACTGGATGCCAAGGCTGAGATTCTCCAGCTCTGTAGCCAACAGCTTTATGCTCCAATACAGAGGCAGTTTGCTGCAGACCTTGCAGTCCCCCAGTAACACTTTGCTCCTGCTTTTTGCCTTTTCTTCTATCCCCCACCTGAAACCTTTCGGTTTCAGGCAGTCTTAAACAAATCTGTGCTTTGTTTAGTGTAACTCACACTTGTCAAGAATGCTTACTGAATATATATATGTATATATATATTATCAAATGCTTCCTAGGGTAAGCTGAGAGTTTTACTGATATTCAGCTGTAGGTGCTGTATAAATGGAGCATCATTTCAATAAGCTGCCTGATTACTGGCTTGTATTCTGGTTGAAAAATGAGCCCTTATTTGCTTCACGTTTACTTCACAGAGAAGGTAAACTAAAACTCTGAAGTGTGTGTAAACTTTTTAAGTTGCTACAGGGAAAGGCTTCCCCCCTCCCCCCCCGTGAAATTGTTGCTGTCTTCCTGAGGCTGGGTTTGATGTCTTTAATAACTTTTTTCTGTAACTTTTTAAATTTTAATAGAAAAGAATGAGTTCTGACTCCTGCTAGTGGAAGTGATACTAATATTCACAATCTTATCTAGTTGTTTCTTAGCCTGAATTTCTCAAAAACATTCTGTGCAACAGAGGTACTTGTTGCAGACTGTCCTGTGACTGACAGCTAAGATAATACCCCAAAGTCCTCATGGTTTGGGAAAATGTTTTGTGCAGTAAGAATATTTTGGTTTGAAACGCCAGGTTATGCATTTGTCCTGGATTTGGAATGTGCTTAGAGCTAATAGTGATCGACACTGTAACCATGGAAATGCTACCTGCGCTCCAGAGACGGACAGGAATGCCAGTGTTTGTGTGTTAGTTCGGTTACATTCACTTGGAAGTGCTTTGTAGCAGTTTAACACATGAAAGGTCCCATTGTCAGAAATCCAGGGTGGTGTGTGATGTGTTGTGTAAGCAGCACTTTAACTGGAGCTGTCGAACGTGGGGTTTCCTTTATAATACCATTTCATGATTTTTGTGATTGTCTGTGTGTATAAACTATTGTTATGCCTGAAATTTAACAGGAAGCTGTTCGTTTTGCACTGCAGAAGACTCGGAAGGGATTAAATAGGTGTGAAGTAGCCTGGACTGTGTCTGCAGAGCTGCGTGGAGATAAAGCTCTGTTATGTGTAATAGAGCTTTGCTCCTTGTCAGAAGCCACAGGGAGTCTGTTCTGAAAGCTTGTTTTGCTTCCCCACGTACATCCCTGACGTGCTTTGGATGAGTAGTGGTAAGTGCTGTCTGGAGCCAGAGGCCAACAAAAAATCCTCTACATTTTAATAGTCTCGTCTGGAGTAACTTACTGGAGCTAAAGCACAAGAGTAACTTCTCTGCCGTTTCCTGACTCTGTAGAGATTTTTAATTCACTGAATCAAAGCCCTTCATACAAGATTACAAAGTAGTTATTGAATTTGAGTTTAGTCTTTATACTGGGTTATTTTGTAGTGGTTGTGGGCAACGTCCTCATTGTTTTCAGGCACTTTGTTTCAGGAATTTGCAGAATGGATGTGAAGATGGGAGGTTTCTTGCTGTGTTTCTAGGATTTGAGCAGCAAATTGCTGTGCCTGCCTGGCATGACAGACCTGTTAACCTCTTTGGTAGAACAAATAGGTATTATTTATTCAGTGGTGAGTCCACAAGATGACTTTAACAGGTAGAGTCTATTTGAAATGTGCAAGAAACTTAACTGGATATTTACTTAACTTGAAAGTACTGTGGGCTTCTAATAGAGCTAAGTGTAAAAATGAGCAGAACAGTCTTACCCTCTTCTTCACATGAAGTATTAACATCCGAGGCTTTATATAGTTAAGCCAGGGGGGAATTTGAATGTATCAGAATAAATCTCTCTTCCTCTTTCTGTGTGGACATTTGCAAGGTTCTGGTGGGTCATTCGTAGCAGTGTAGGGTCTGAAATCCTTTCCAGTGAAACCTGATTAAATCAAGAGAACCCCTTTAAACAAGTATAAACTTCAAAAGAAGACAAGGAGGGGTAGGGATTTTGCTCTTCTGTGCACCTGATAAAACCTTTTCTTCCATGCAGGAATGTTGAGTGGCAGAGGAGCCATCAGGGGCAAGAGTTTAATGGCTTTGGTTAATGCTATGGTTTCTTGTCCACCTCTGCTTATAGATGGTTTTGTTTTCCTGAGCTCCTGGTTTCCTGGAGAATTTCTCAGGAATTTTCATTTCCTTTCCACAGAAGGAGAGGCAAGTTGAGGAAGCTCAATTTACTGGCTGTTAAGCCCGTTAAGGCTTTAAGATGGTTTTCTCGTGACAAGGATACTGTGAAGAGCAAGTCATTGCAGCACTTCCTGCTCCAACAAGGCCCCGTGAAACCCTGGTGGTGTTAATGGAATGGTTTCTGTGGTGACCTTCAGTATTTGTAGGTGTCTGGGCTGCTTAGAGCACAGGTTATTTAACAGCTGTGAGTGTTCCAAGCACAGGGAATGCTTGGAGACTGTGCAGGATCCATTAATGTCTGTGAGGCCAGGACTGATTCACTGTTAGTCTCTCATGAATCAGTTGAGCCATGGATTTTCTGAATATAAGAGACATAGAGCTGGGCAGTAAATCTGAGCTCTACCTCAGTGCAGTACCATAAATATGGCATTTTAGGAATCTGAATGTCATGCTGCAGTACGTTTTTGAACCATTGACAACTTTTCTACCCAGACACTCTACCTGAAAGCTCTGATCGCTGCACTGGAGAAGAGCTGAGGTCGTTTCTCCAGCTTGCTTCACTTGCTGTTGGAGAAATTAATTAGCCTTCAATTAGAATTCATGAACAGCATCTGTGCAGAGTACACTTGTTAGCACTTGTCTCATAATTTGTGTAATAATGTGTTTTTGTGTGGTCTCTTGGAAAAAAAAAAGGACAAAAAATAGAACTCCAAGGACTAAAAAGCCATTGTAATTACAGTTCAAGGATTTGATGCATAATTACATAAAACTTTCATGGCCCCCTTTATGAAAATTTTAGACTAACTCCGTTGTTTATGAACTTTAAGGAGTGAATGTATTCCTGCAAAGTAGAAGCATTTGTGCCATTTTGGGCAATTACTTGGGAGTGCTTTGCTTTGGAAGATTCTGTGTGAGCAGTGCTGTAAACTTACACTCTTAATGCACTAATGATCATTTAATTAGAAAGGCCGAGGTCAGCAGCACTTTCTACACTTGTGTAGTAAACAGGATCTTTTTAGCCTCTAAAATGAAGCAGAATGTTTGTCTTGCTGGTATTGGCTTGTCCTATTGATTTTTTTTTTCCAGTGTGACTTACAGAAGGGTTATTTGTTTTATCTTGAATACACTTAACAGTCACCATTAGTGCTTAAATGGCCAAATATCATCTTGTACCACGGAACAAAGGCTGAAGACAATATATCCTGTTCCTGAATGACTTGTACCACTGTGGGGCAAAATGCTTTGCCTTTATTCTTAAAATCCTTGAAGTAGGTGATCCTTCACTCTTTTAGGATTATAATTTTTAATTCGGAGGGCTTCCACATAAGGTATTTCCTGATGTACTTTCTCCTTGCTTAATCCAGTTCAGTGATAAGTTGTTATGCAAACATTTTGTTTGTTGATCTTGCTGTGATAGCCAGCAGGTTCATCATTGGCGAGCCTTGCTGGAAATTCTTTGGAGGAGTGTCTTGTGTTCTGGTTCTAATTTGAACACTTTTAAACACTTCTTTTAAGGTAGAAATTGCAGTGGAAGGCTTAAGCTTGAGAAAAGTAGTAGGGCAGGTCTCTTGCAGATAGTGTCCACTTCTACAAACACCAGTTGTGCAGTGGGTTATCTCAGTACTCTGAAAGTCTGACTAGTGGTGCCTTGATGGCATGGACTGAGAAATCAAAAATAAGGATAATTAAGCTACCTCATGTTTGTCTAGGACCAGAAATGGTGCATATAGGAAATTTTTGTGTTTCAGATGATACACAGCCATTCACTGACAGGTCTGACCCTGCATCTCTCATGCTGGTGGGTTGTCTGTAGTCCCCACAAACCTCGTCTGTGTAAGTAAAGCTTTCTGGGCCTTTTCCACAGAGAGAGTTCTAGAACTGAGTGGCTGCCAAGCAGCCTTTGTTTCCCAGCATAGGAGAATAACTTCCCTCTTTGTAAATGAGAACATTTAATGAAGTGAAAACGCAGTGGAGAGAAAAACCATTTAAGCCTCCTTTGAGCAAGGGCTGCTGTGGAGCTTCAGTGCTGGGAAAAGGTCACTGCAAAAAGCAAAGTGTGACTGTGCTGCTGGTTCTGCCTGGTACCACGAGTGTGTCCTTGGAGGGCTGTTCCTCCTCCCAGAACCGGCTTCAGAGGGAGGGTTCTTTCCAGAGAGCTGACTCCCTCTATATTCAACATGTTTGTTCTTTCCCAAGCTGCAGTCTGGTTCACGTTCCTGTTGCTGGTGCCTGGGAGTGTTACCTTACCAAAAAAACCTATTTCTAGAGCTTTTTGAGGTATATCCGCTCTAACCATCTGTTTTCTTCCACACACACCCCCGAGCTGATCACTGCCATGTGAGCTCACATCCCTCAGACACTTGCAGTGAGATCACACTGCCTTGTGCAAGTGGAATGGTTTTTAAATGTATGGATGGATTATAAGGAGAGAGGTAGAGAGCTCTGAAAGGCAGTGTGTCTGTGAGAGTTAATCCAGAATTGTTCTTTTCCAAATGCAGCTGCCAAGAATTTGAAACCTCTTGGTTGCCCTCCCATGAGCCAATGCTTTTCCTATTGATCTGAAGTGCTCTAATGCAGGGGGAGGAAGGGATATAGTGCAGGAATGCAGAAATGATCAAGCTGCTGGAATGCAGCCTGTCAGGCCAGGGCAGCATCAGGGCAGCATCCTGCTGGAGCCCTTCTTGTTTCTTGTGTGTTCATGAATAATTCAGAAGTCCCACATACTGCAAGTGTATGGGATTAGTGCCCACACATAGGCAGGTGCTGCAGGCAGGCATTTAAAGTTGGGAT
The DNA here is from genome assembly GCA_035041135.1 of Platyrinchus mystaceus. Taxonomy (NCBI): domain Eukaryota; kingdom Metazoa; phylum Chordata; class Aves; order Passeriformes; family Tyrannidae; genus Platyrinchus; species Platyrinchus mystaceus. Next base: position 7,663,261 of record JAWWLV010000046.1, read on the forward strand.
GTGGCACACATCGAGTGCTGCAGACTAGACTGGATTGCCAGGATGAATCTGCTCGTGGGTTCTCTTGAGGTGCCCTTGGAGAATGTTGTGCTGCTCTTGGAAGGTCACTGTCCCAGCCATTTTGATCAGAAAACATCAAAAAAAGGCATAAAACATCTTAAGAGCTTGATTCCTGCAATTAAGGTGTATAAAGCACTCAATATGCTTAATTTTCCAAATGGTGACTGAAATTTCTGCTTATTCACTGCTTATTTTCAGTTAGAATTTCTCATTGGAGGATTCAGCTACTAGAACAGCATAGCATCAGATTGCTTGCAAGATTATTTTTTTTCCTTCTTTTTGGTATAGAAGGTACTTTTGAGTCATCTAGTGGAAATACTGAACAGTCCCTATCCGTGAAGGCAGGAGACTGGGAATGTATTAATCTGGCCAGAGAAGCGGAGTTATTTATTTGCATAAATGACTGACTTTTCCCTCTGAAGGGCTGAACACATGCCTATTATCAAGGTGTTTTATTAGCCCTGGGCATGGCTTGAGAAGCAAAAAGCCAGAAGTTTTTGGTCCTCCTGAAGGCTGGTTTGGGGTCAGACCTAGATGCTGTTTTAAAGGTGGTATGTTGAAAGGAACTTGTTATTCCTGATAGTAGATTGCCAAAATCTAAGGGCAGCAGCAGCAGCAAGTACAGTTCCCTTGGCTATGGAAAACGACTGCAATGGGTTTAAAATAGTCTGACTTCTGAAATGCTTTCATGTCTTTAAACACAGCTGAAATACTAGCGAGGATAAAAGTGGAATAAATCCTGTTATTTTGACACTCCTCTGAGCATGAGTTGCTAAGGGAAGCAGTTGGAAAATAAGCTTTATTACAGTGCTGTTTTGGTTGAAATTATGCCTGTCAGTGCTCTTGCTGTTAACGTGCATTAAGAAAGTTAAACTTGCAGTTCAAGCTGCTTCACCAGACTGTGTTTTTCTTGATGCACAATGCAGCTTTGAATATATCAGAGTACACAAATGTTCCAGAGGCCGGTGGGAAGCTGTAAAAAGTACATTATTGGGGAACTGCAGAATTGCAGGCTTAAAATCATTTTTTAACAGATCTGCACACAGGTGTCTCTCTCTCAGCCAAAGAGGTGTTGCAGCTTCTCATGTCAAGCCCAGCAGCAGCTGTGGAGTTTTGAGGGTGAGCATATGTGGGCTTTTTACTTGTGCTCCACATCAGGATCTGCACACACTGTATGTGTTGCATGTGACAGGAGAAAATGGTCCTTGCAACACCATTCTTAGGTGCATTGAGTCCTACAGCAACAGCTTTTCATTCTTGTAGGGAGTCCTTCAGGGTCTGCTGCAGCTCCTTTGCTTTTGAGGAACTAATTGTCTTCTGTGATTGTATTTATAGAGTGAAATTGGGATCCTGAGACAAAGGTGGGGAATATCTAATGATTTTATTTGTAAAGAGAGACCTCTCTGCCCTGGTTTAACCACAAGTCCATCATACAGGGAATATGCAGCATTTTATAATATACTCCGCTTTATCAGACTGCTGGAGGAACATTGGATAACGCAGCTCAGTTATTTCCTGTCTGCAAAGCTGGATTGATTTGAGGCAAAACTTCTGGTTCAAAACACTTCAGCAACACAGCAAAATCCCTTCAGTTCTATTAAAAAATAAAAGCAGCGTTTGATCTTTCTTTAATCTTCTCGTGCTCTTTTAACAGCCGCAGTCTCCGTGACGCATGTGCTGCCCTGACTCACGTGTCTCTGGCTGTGTTGTACCACAAATGACAGGTTTTCTCCCTGGGCTGTGTTGGTCTGTGGTGAAAGAGGATCTGTAGTGTCTTTAGCAGCGTTTCCCTGCCCGCTCAGCACTGTCTGACACATGTGGAAGACACAACCGTGCTTCAATCAGATGGAATATTTTGATATGGCCGTGGTTCACTATAATCTCTTTTTATACAAACCGTGAATTGTTCTGAGGAATGATGTGCTGCAAGAACATACTGGCAATGGTACATAAAAAAACCCCCCAGACTAATTTAAGAGCCCAATAAAATTGACTGTGAACAGCTTTCAGTGCTCTGTGTGCATGTTCTTTAGGGAGGAAGAATCCTGTGTCGCCGTTAATCTCTTTGGAACCTTCAAGTGGTTTGCTGTAAGCGTTCAGCCTGCCAGCTTTTGGCAGATAATTATTTTGTTCTCTTCCAAATTGAACACATTCGGTTCAGTCTTCCCATTCAGAACAATTCTTTTTGGGCATTTCTTTGTCCACAGTTCAATAAATGCTCAGGAGCAGGTAATGTTCTGATTTGCAAGTGTTCACTGGGCAAATTGGAAGTGTTTTGAGAACTAAGGTGGGAAAAACATCAATATGTGCAATGAAGGAGACTTGCAAAAAGGCTTGGCTAGAGGAGGCTGTTCAGATGGGGAAAATTCACTGTCATCCAAATGTAAAAAATACTTTGAAAATAGTGAGAAAAATGTTAGATACATACTGCCCCTGCTGTCCTGTCTATAAAAAATCGTAGCATGAGGTCCTCAAATAAAACAAAAGTATTAAATGAAGCAATCTGAAAACGAGAAATACTTCTCAGTTTTGTTTCTTCTGGAAATCTTTTCTCTTTCTGACCTAGGACACCATTTAGCTGCAGTTGTTGCAGTGATAATAGGGATTAATTTAGAAAGAATTCTGAGACTTGTTCAGTGAGAGGGCTGAGGTACTAAACTGTACAGCCTTCTGCCCAGAACAAGAGCCTTATAAAAGAAATCAAGAAAGTTCTTTGCCATACTAATAGGACCAAAGAAGGAAGAAACTTCTTATACCATGTTAATAGGAGCCATCCTCCCTTTGTGCTGGAGCTGTGAGAGGTTTTTTTTCCCCACTAATGCTCTGTCACTTCTATTGTTCACACATCCCTGAGCCCAGAAATTATTGCTGTTCTTCGCTGGAACAAAACCAGCTGTGCACAGATGAAGTCTGAAGAAGGGACCACGTGTCCCCCCTGCCCTGGTTGTGCTTCTGGGGCCTTACAGAGGAGCTTTATGAACTCGGGACAGTCATGCTGCAAAAATGGATTAAAAATATGCACGAGGGAAAAAAGCCGGCACTGTTTTAGTGCCTTGCCCTGCTGTCACCATAGTAACACTGCCTTCAAACTAGGTTTGAACACTGGTAATAAACTGAAGTATTTTAATTGTTCTAAAGGGAGAATTAAGAGACCTTTTCTCCTCCAGGCCCACCACTGCATACTTTGTGCAGCTGCTGCTTATTTTGTTCCACACCCTCTCCCTGTTGATGCTGCAGCCCAGCTGTATTCAGAGCAGTTAAAATCATCTAAAAGGACAGGGTGGATATTTTAGCTCTTTTAAAGAGTTGTTTCATGATGTCCTCTCAGATTTACTTTATTTAATCTTTCTTCTGCATTGGGACACCTTGCAAAATCCTTTTCACAAAAGCCAATGAGGTTCTGATAATAGCAAAAATGAAGTAATTCAGGATGTGGAAAGCAGGCTAAAGAATTAGTTACTTAAGAAAAAAAGCCAAAGAGAAGCAGAGCTATAGTAGTGACTATGAAAGAAAAGGAAAAAAATAACAGTTATGTTGTTTTCTGTAGCCACAGGAGTTCTAAAACTAAATCAACGAGTTTACTAATGAGGATATCACCCATTTTCCTCTTACCTGTTTTACTGATCCCAGATTCGTTACTATCCTGTCTGTGTCTGATTTAGTGCTGTTTTCTCTCTGTGTGTCAAGTATTTAGGAGATAACTTATTTAAATGGCTTTATCAAAGCTGTTGCTAGCTCTGCATTATTGCAAAAGCTTTACATTTTCAGAAGTATGAAAGGGCCTCATTGTATTGCAAAGACTGACTGACTGTTGTTGGACAAAACTGTGAGCTGATAAACTGCAGTGAAATCATTATGAACGCTCTGCACAGGGAGCTTGAGAGCTCTATTAGCTTAAGAAATAGCTTTTGAAATGTTTTTATGAGACCTTTGGGAGCTGTAAGAAAATCCCCCTGGACAGCTTGGTGAAACACCGGTAATTAGTGTGTGGGGGTTTTTTTTTAATCCTACATATAATTGTTTTGTCCTGTGGTATTTTAGAACTAGAGGGTCTTATTTTCCTGTTACTGCTGACAAGAGGGTTGTCACTGCACAGAATGAACAACTTCCTTTTTTGGTGGGAGGGGAAAAATGAGGTATTTTGTGTGTTTTAAAAACCGTTTTACTGGAAAGGAGAGTGTTAATAAATGTATTGCTTGGAATACACTGTGACTCTCAGCTGGAATGTGGACTCAGTAAGGCTCAGCCCCTTTCATAGAGGCTCTGAAGGGCATTGAGGCTCCAAATGCTGGTACATCAGTGAAGGAATTCTGCGCGCACCCCTGGGGATGAATTGTGATGGTCGTTTGTTTTCTTCTCTTTCCATCTGTGTAGGCATATGAAAGAAGGTTTCCTACGTGTCCTCTGATCCCTATGTTTGTAGCCAGTGACACTGTAAGCGAGTACAAGAGCGAGGACGAGGCCATCCATGTGATTGAGCGGCGCTGTAAGCTGGACATCGATGCACCGCGGCTCCTGAAAAAGGTGATGAGCTTTTCAGTACCCATTTTCTACTTCTGGATGAATCCTTTCCCATGAATACTGTAGCTTAACACAATCTTCCTTGTCTTCCTCAGATTGCAGGAGTGGATTATGTCTACTTCGTCCAGAAGAACTCTTTGAACAGACGAGAGAGGACTTTGCATATAGAAGCCTACAATGAAACCTTCTCTAATAGAGTCATCATTAACGAGCACTGCTCTTACACAGTGAGTAACAGGCTCTTGGTGGTGCCACAGATGGAGCTAGATTAGATTTCAGGACTCACAAACAGAAGTTGGGTTGTTCTTGGCTTTTGCCTTGCAAGAAAAAATAACCAGCACACTGCCATGAGTGATAATTGTTGTCAGAGTTAAATGTGACACGCTTGCTTGAAGAACTGAGACACGTTTGGCACCCTCTTGCTTGAGCATCTTCTCAGAGAGCAGAACACAACGCAGTTTGCTGTGTTTGACAGCTCTGTTTAGGCAAATCTGTGGTGTGGAACTTGGTGAGGCTGATGACACCCTGACAGAACTGTCAAAGGAAAGTTCAGCAGAGCTTGTTTGCCTTCTGCTCGGCTCAGGCAGAAGTTCATTGAGTCAGTTACGTATTAACCTATTTTTTTTTCATTGTTCTTGGTCTTCAGTGCAAATGTTTCCTGATCCAGAGGAGTCTGGGGGCATGCCTACTGCTCTGCTCTGGTCATGGTTTATTCCTGAATGGCTTAGCCTATGCCCATAGGCACTTAAAGCACAGGCTATAGCAATAGCACTTCGAATTGATGTTAAAGGTCAGATCAAAGCTAACAAATGTAACTGATTTATCTCTATTATAGCGTTCCTTTTATGTACAGGTCATAACATTTTCTGTTGTGTACAGACCTGTGGTTAAAAGATCACTGGATGTCAAACCCACTTGACGCTAGTATCTGATTTTTTTTATTTTTATTTCTGCCATTATGTCCAAGGCAAGTTTAAAAACACTTTTCCTCTGCAGTTTTGCTGTGAAAGTTCTGTTTAAACAGAGGAAATGCTGTACAGAAAAGTGCATGTGGTAAATATGTACAGAACACAACCCTTCTTGCCCTGACTCTACTCAATTAAGAAATTACTAGGTAAAGCCAGATTTTTAATGGAAGAATAAATTGTTTCTAAAAGTTCATTCTTACTAAAGGTAATTGGTAATTGAATTTATGAAAATACAGGAAGATTTTTACATTACGTTATTATTATTTGTACTTCGTTAGTCTGTACAAGCTATTCTTGTATCTCCTGTTCCCTAAAGCAGAAGAAGCAAAATAAGGGAAGGTATTTTTTTTCTGTAGTTGTCTCCTTAAAAAGTGTTATAGTGTTCCAAGTCAATTTTAGCATGTTTTGAGGGGGAAGGGAACCCTAGGGCATCAGGACAGTTGCATGCTCAGAAATCCAGCATTTGTGTAAGGACAAATTCAGAGCCCAGTCCTGAAATGGCTTGAACAAGTCTGGTTTTAAACTGAAGAGAATTTAGAAAACAGCTTTTCGTAAAAATATCAGCATCAGTCATAGAATTTAGGTTGGAAAAAACCTTTAAAATCAAGTCCAGCTATAAGGAAACTACGTGTCCATTTCAGGATGATCTCAGCAAACCATGAGATGAGCTGAAAGGAGAGGTGGGAGTGCTCTAAGACAGAGTATTCAGCTACATGAGAAGCATACACTTCTTTCTGTGGCTTAATCATGGGAAAAAAAAAACTAAAATAGTTTTCATTCTATGAAATACTGAGGTACCTGAGGTACCTGGTAGGTCAGTGAGGAGCCATTTATTGCAGGGTGTCTGTTGGGAACACCTCTGGACAGCAGTGCTTGGAGGTGCTCCCACTGCCCTTGGTGCAAGACTCAGCCTGGCTGAGCTGCCCTGGGCTGTCAGTCCCAGCAAGAAGTTCACTGTGGAGGCTTTTACCCCGTTGCACAGATAACACTGCAGGCCCAGCCCTTACCTAGAATGAGACAGTGTGTAAATGTGCCAGTCCTCGGGCTCTTGGATGGTGCACTAGTGTTTCTCCACCCTCCTCTTGTTCATTTAGAAAAAAAGAGCCACAGGACCATAGGTGGCCTCTTCAGGTTTTTGTCCTTTAGTGTTGCCTCTTCCCAACCATGTTTTGCAATGGAAGGAAGACACAGCAAATTCCTCTTGGATGTTTTTTTGACTGTGTGAACCTGTAAAACAAGAAACATTTCAAACAGTGTGAAGAGAAAAAAAACCCTGAATGGATAACTGAGCTGTATGATCTTTTAACTTGCAGGTTCATCCTGACAATGAAGACTGGACCTGTTTTGAACAGTCAGCAAGTCTGGATATCAAGTCTTTTTTTGGTTTTGAAAGCACAGTGGAAAAGATTGCCATGAAGCAATACACCAGCAATATTAAAAAGGTGAGCCTGCAGTTGGGAAGGAGGTGCCTGGCTCCGAGTTACCAAAAGACAACGAGGCTGCTGCTAAGTAACAGGCTGCTCTGCTCAGAAAGCTGGGCTGCTTCCTCTTTAGCCTGGGGCAGTGTCTGTGTAGGGCTGTGTTTCAAGTGGAATCTTTACAGAGATCTGGCCACTTAATAGGTGTTCAGCCCAACCCTTTCTGTGTCTTAGGTGGGTGTTTTCCTAGTAGCTGAAGTAAATTTTCTTTTTTGAAGGGAAAAGAAATAATAGAATACTACCTGAAGCAGCTGGAGGAAGAAGGGATAACTTTCGTTCCTCGCTGGACTCCTCCTGTCACATGTAAATCAGAGAGCAGCACATCCCACACAAGGAGGCCAGTTTCACCTGCTATTAATATACCAGAGTCTGCCACAAAGGAGGGCTTGAACAACAAGGAGATACTCAACACCTCCAGCAGCCCCTCGGAGCCCACTGCAGGAACACCGGATGGTATGGTGGTCTGAGGTGTTTGAGTGGGGTTCTTGGTACTGTAGAGCCTCTCAGCACTCTGCAGCTTCTCGTGGGCAGCTGCAAAGCTCCATGTTGGCTCTTTGTTTGGTGACATGCAATGTTAAAGTGCAGGCTTGCCAAGCAGTGACATGTGGGGTAGCTCAGGGAGCTGTTACAGGCTGATCTAGTAAGTGGAGATCAGATACGAGCAGAAAAACTCTTCACTGCTCTTTAGGTTGCAAATGAACAGCCTTCTTCTTGCCCTGAAATTCAGGGATGGGTATAACTGTAGGAATAATGAGTAGGAAACTGCTGAAGCTTCCCTGGACACAGTCTTCTGCTGTATCTTCCTTTCCCCTGTTAATAAAGGAATTTGGGAAAATTCTTGCAACGGGAGATCAAAGCTTCTCTGAGTATTTCTAGAAGCAGCAATCCCTATGGTGCTCTGGATTGATGAATCTGAATATACTGGCAAAATGCTTTTGAAAAGGTCTCCTTTTGTTCCTTCCTTAGCTGCAGATGGGGAATTTATCTTCTTGATTAAGATGACTGTGTGTGTTGTCTTGCTCATCTTTCCATTGATTCGAAGAACCTGTAATCAATTCTGACTGCGCAGAGCACAGCGGCCGCTTCTCTGCCTGAGATAGCAGCATGTCAGATCATGGTGCTTTGCCTGGGTCAGCCCAGGACCGCTCTAATCCCCTGCACATCTCTCCTTAGACAAACTAGATGCAGACTACATCAAGAGGTACCTGGGGGACCTGACCCCGATGCAGGAGAGCTGCCTCATCCGGCTGAGGCAGTGGCTGCAGGAGACGCACAAAGGCAAAGTAAGTGACTGGTGATCTCTCGTGGCTGGGGGGGTGTGAGGTACAAAGTGGGCCTGATGAAACATCCTGCCACCACCACCCCCTCCCCTCCCTGTGCCTGATTGTTCCTGTTAAGTGTCCCTTCATGATCAAAACCTAAAGGTGGCAACAGAAGGAGTTTGTTGTGACTGCTCAGCTGACTTTGCTGGCTGAGGGGCATAAATAATTAGCATGAAAGCCTCTCAGAATGTCAGTTAACTGTCACAGGGCAATATCAGCAGGTTTGTAAGTCTTCCTGGTTGCTACAATAACCTTATTTTTGCATGTGTTTGCTTTGGCCAAACATCACAAGCTCAAATACTAAAAGGGAGGCAGTGGGGTCAGTTAAATCACTGATAGCAAGGCTGGGTTTTTTCCAGTAGCTTGTGATTTGCATGTGTGTCTCAGCTTCCTCTTACTTAACAATGAAATACAGTCTGTGTTCTGTCCTGATTTATTTAAATTGGACTGACTTGGTATGGTCATACAGGTGGAAATGATTACATTAGAGTTCATGAAATTTTTATCTCCTTTATGAAGGTACCTGCAGTCCCTGACTTTGTTTCAAACAAAGGCTGATTTCCCTGAGTAGCTTCCAGTGCTACGCACCCTCCTCCTGCACTGGTGCAGGGCTGCACATTTTTCAGCTTCTGTTGTTTGTTTTTCTGTTCTTGTTTCAAACCATGGGTACAAAACTGGGTTTGTTGGTTTTTTTTGACAGATCCCAAAGGATGAGCACATTTTAAGGTTCCTGCGTGCCCGGGACTTCAACATTGATAAAGCAAGAGAGATCCTTTGCCAGTCGCTGACGTGGCGTAAGCAGCACCAGGTGGACTATATTCTGGACACCTGGAACCCTCCACAGGTACTCCAGGATTACTATGCAGGAGGCTGGCATCACCATGACAAAGGTATGGATATTGCACAGCCTTTCTGTGTTCTGAATCAAAGGTGATAGTTGTCCCTCTAGTTAACTAGAGGTGACTGGGAAGATGATTAGAACTTCTCAGTTGTTATGTAATAAAGACACTTACATTCAGAGAATCATAGAAGGGTTTAGGTTGGAAGGGACCTTAAAATAATCTTGTTCCACCCTTCTGCCATGTGCAGGGGCAACTTCCACTAGACCAGAGATTGCTCAGAGCCCTGTCCCAACATCCCTGGCCTTGCACACTTCCAGGGATGGGGCATCCACAGCTTCTCTAGGCAACCTGTAGCAGTGATGTTCCCAGCTCCCAGGAGCTGCTGGAGGCAGACAGCAAGATCATAGACTTTCTGACTAATACTGACATATTTAAGTCTGCTTTGCTAGGAGCTTAAAAAAAAGCGATTAACTGTGCTTCTGTAGCACTCTGAGATGCTTAAAAGGGTGTTAAGCAAATGCTGAGTGTGCTCTTTCAGTGATTAAAAGATGTTTGCAAATAAGTATATCTTTGTAATCAATTTATTTTCGATGTTGTTTAAGTCTGCTGATGGCATAAATGAATATTTATTTGGCATTACAATCAGCTTAATGATGAGAAGTGGAATGTTGCAAAAACATCAAATAGAGCAGGTTTGTTTAAGAAGAGAAGGAGCTTTGGCTGAATTCCCTTTGCATGGTGAGCCACGGCCAGATCTTTGCAGCACAGATGACTGTGCCTGACACACTCCCCTGTCCCTCTGCTTTATCGTGCACTGATCTTGTTGCTAATACATACATAGGAATGAAACATGCTGGAATTTGTGGCTTGAGGCAAGCTGGGCTCTTTAGATAAGGAAATGATCTCTCACTGTGAGCGATCTGTGCTCTGATTGAGTCTTTTCCCACTAGGCACCATTGTTTCTGCTTGGCTCTTCCTGTTACAGGCAGTGTATGGAACAGGACAGGATGCTGTCAAGCCGTAGTGGCCAGGAGACAGGGAGGACGCAGCAGAAGTTTAATCAGAGCTTGGCTCTTCCCTGCTGCTTTGGGTTTGACAGACCTCAAACTGAGAAAGTGGAAAATGAGAATGTGCTTGTAAAGATTGTAGGGAAAAAGACCCGTGAATAAGTCCTCCTTTTCACCCAGTTCCTTGTCCTTACTTTGCAAAGACTTCTCTGTCAGTAGCACATAAACTGGGTCCTGCCAGTGAGCCGAGATACAGAATGCATCAAAGGCTTGTTTAATGTTCTTCTGAGAAGTTCTTCACTCTTGTGGTGAACTTCATGCCCCCTCCCTTCCCCTCCAGTTCCTTTGATCTCTCCTGCAGCATGCCCACAAGTAGAGCATGGCTTTGTCAATAATGGAAACACAGTTTCAGAACTGAGCAATTCTCTGTAATTTCAAATTTTACAGTGGTAGGTTCTTTTTTTAAACCCTCTTTTCTAGTATTGCTCCTTTCCTCCTACATATGCTAAATGTGCCAAACTTAAGCTGGCTGAGTGCTTATGGCTTTCAGTGCTAAAGCAAAAGCAGAGTGATTATGAAGCATGTTGTCTGGAACAAGCTGTTAGAGCTAAAGAAAAAAAGTTATTATTTTGGCTTGCAATTAGCACAGTTTTCTATACATCTGAGTGGCTTTTATTTTGACAGGAATGCTTCAATCTAATGTCTTTTTAAAATCACAGAGCTCTAATGGAATATAAAATGCACGGTAATAATACAGCACTGTCAGCTGAGACTCTCCTTCATGTGTCATTTGGGTGGACCGGGGTTACTAAGCTGTTAGGTTGGGTTTGGATGTGCTTGTCTGTCCATGAGGGAGGGAGGGAGGGAGGGAGACAGACCTGCTATGAAGCTTAATAGCAGTTTTTGTTTGGTGTTTCAAAAGCTAAACAGTACATTCCAAGATAAGTGTGTGCTGATGTTAAAATAACATTTTCTTTTAATCCACCTGATAAAACACAAAATACTATGAACTTGCAGGGGGGTGGTGTCTTTGCCAAATAAATAACTTGCCTTGACTCTGCAGTTTTGGTTAGTGGGGTTTTTTTAATAGTGTCTCTCGACAGTTTCTTTCCTCGTGTCCCAGAAGACTTGATGCTAATTTGATGCCCCTCTTGCAGTCTGTTGCACAGGCAATAGGACTTGAGGGAGACCTTCATGTAGAAAGCTTTCTTTTTTTCTTCTTTCTGTGTTCTAGCATATTCACTTTTAGAAGTTGCTGGTTATTTAGCCCGTGTATTAGAATAGATGAAGCAAAGCTTAAAAAGTGCATCACAGCTTTGAGAAGGGGCTGGGAGCTGTTCTGGACAACTAGTTCCTCTTAGGAAGTGCCAGAAATGCAAGCTTTGATTCTCAAATTCAGCCAACACAGTTATTTAGCTTAATGCCTTAGCATCCTGCCAGTGCCAGGCTGCCCAAGTGTGCAGCCAGATGACTGTGGAAGGGCAGGGCTCTAATGCAGAGGGTCCAGCTGAGCTGATCTCAGGAGCAGAGTCTGTTCTCACCAGGCTTAACCTGCATAAGCAAGGCTGTGTGCCAGTTCCGCAGAGTGACAGAGCTCGGAGTGTGGCTCCAGCACACACCGCAGAAGGCAAAGCTCTGGGTTAACACTTTGTTTCATTAATTCCCAGAACTCAGCGTAGCTGCTTTTCTAGAAGGGTTGCTGTTCTCTCCAGAGCAGTATTGCATCACGTGTGATAGAAGCCTTACAGCCTTCACTGCAGCTCTGCAGTTACAGGAAACACTTGAGTTCATTAGTGTGTCCTGGAAGCTAATAATAGTCCTGTGCCATTAATTGTGCGTACCAAGATCTTGTGTAGACCGAGGCACTTGAAGTCCTTTGAACTCTCCTTGAAGGTCAGGGAGCTATTTTTGCATCAGGATGTCTTTCCAAACTTTTGCATCGGAAAATCTTTAACCTCCCGATTCGAGTTTTGCAGCTCATTTACAGATTAACCCGTTTGTGTAGCTGCACAGGGTAAAGTTTATGTTGCCGCCTGCTCCAGGTTGTTCCTCTTCCAGGGGAGTTTTAACTGATTATGGTTTGTTTCTGTTTGAAGTTTTAGCATAAAACTTGCTCAGACTGTGTGTTGCTGTGAGGGTCACTGTGGTGGTTTGGTCTCTTTGTGCAGACGGTCGCCCGCTGTACGTGCTGAGGTTGGGCCAGATGGACACCAAAGGTTTGGTGCGAGCTCTGGGGGAAGAGGCCCTGCTTCGATACGTGAGTATTTCTGGAGTCTGCAAGTTGCTAACAGTGTGATATTTTCATTTAGAAATTTCCTCTGCCAGAGCATTCATCGCTCTGGGTATTTTGATGTACTCTCTGTGTTTTTGGTTTGAATACATCTGAAAGCTCCCAGTGGCTGTTCCTTCTGCCTTCTTTCCAACTGCAAACTGAAAGGCGTAGTCTTGGCAGCTCCTGGAGTTACTGGTTGGCGTTTTCACGGATTCTTCTGCACTTGTGCAGGGCTTCAAGCTTAAGGCTCTGCATTTGCACAGAAGACAAAATGCCACAGATTTTGTCAAGCCTGTACTCCAAGGATAAGAATAATTTTAAGAAAAAGTGCTTGCCTGTAGTTCTGCCTTCTCTAAAGGCATCACTCAGACTGTTACTGTGAGTCTCCTCAGTTTCCAGGCAGAAAGATGGCAGAATTCCAGGCTTGCAGTAACTTTTTTTGACTCCTAATAATGACAGTCACAGCCATAGCAACTGTTACAAGCAGGGACTGGATTTTCATTTTTCTCTTCCAGTGGCATTTCCAGGCAGATGGTAAATTTTGTTTGCCCTAGTTCTGTTTCAAGGTTTACTTTCTGTGATTTCAAAAGGGGCTTTAATTTCTGAGTAATTAGGGGTAATTGTAGAGATTTCTAGTTCATTCTTTATGGGGGAAAAAACTTTATGCTGGTTTGATCTTGTAGTTTCTTTGGATATAAACATATTTTAATTTATCCCACCTACTGAGTTTGAGACTCTTCCCTAAACCACACACTTTCTTGCACAGGTTCTTTCAATAAATGAAGAAGGACTGAGGCGATGTGAGGAGAATACAAAAGTATTTGGCAGGCCAATAAGGTAAAATAACAAGTGGATCTGCTCTTTGGGAATTACCTGCTTTCATGGTGTGCCTGTGGGGAATGTCAGGCAGTGGAACAAGCAAAGGGTGGGCTGTTGCCTCACATGCAGGTACAAGCACAGGTACAGTGAACTGAGAGCCTCCCCAGTTAGTGATAGAGGGAACGTGCCTGGGGCAGCCTGAGGGAAGCCCACCTGCCCCAGCAGTCTCAATCCCATACTCCTGATGGTTCTACTTGGGGCTGCTGTGCTTCTCTCTTCTGCCGTTGGATCTCTGCAAAGCAATGCAGCCTGACGCCCAGTTCTCTTTCGGGGGGATTTTACAGACAGGCATTGGTACAGGCTGACATAAAGGCCATCATAATACCATAGATTTCAGGTGTTGCTTTCACATCACTTCTTCACCCATGGTCCACACCAAGGCTCGTTACACTCAGTTCTTGTTTGCACTCTCCATTTTTTGTAAGTGGCTTCTCAGCTCTTGATCCAAGGTCAGGTCATGAGGCTCCTGTGAAACCTGGGGTCTAGTTTTCCAGGTACTGGCATGACTTCAGGTGAAATTCAGTAATTTCATTCAGAAATTCAGTCATTTCATTTACTATCCCATCCTTCAGTCATTGTAGGGGTCACTTATGAAATCATTAACTGCAAAACAAATGGGTGTGGAACGAATGCAGGACCATCCCTAACAAGATCCCGTGTTTCTTGGCCTTTCTTCAATTTCTACCTCCTTCCCTTAATCTGTAAGGTCCAGGGATGTGTGGTATATCTGCTTATCTTTTCCCTGGTACAGAACTTGCTGTCCTGGCTGCCAGTGGGAGGTCAAGTCCCAGGGATAGGTTTCATGTGTGTAACTGAAATTGTGCTGCCTGCTGGATCTTCATTTGTAGCCGTAATCCTGAAGGGCTGCATATTAAACATTTAAAGTGAAACAAAGAAGGGTTTGGTGTTTCATAGAAGCCTTATGCATAATGTAATGGCTGCTGGCTGGTGCTGCACAGCTGTAAATCTTGAATTCCTGCCCAGGGTGAGAGACCTGAACTTGGAAAGTAACTGAAACACATGCTGATGCTCGGTATTAAGAACGTATTTCTCCCTGTAGAAGCAGCTTCCCTCCCTGGGATCTGACAACAGAATTAGCTTTGACATGTATTGGCACCATTGCTGCAGTGTGTTAGTAGGAAGCCTGCCCTGTGAATGTGAAATTGCTTCATGGCAGCAGCGTGGCCACTTAATTGATCTCTCCATAAAAGCACTGGTTCAATGTTTGGGCTGGCTGTTGACAGGATTTTTTTTTTGGCTTCATATGAACCTTTGCCTTGAGTCTGAAATATCTGTAGGGGAATCTGCATGATGTGCAAAGTGATCACTGCCTGCTCTTAAAACAGACTTAAACTGGGGTGTCTACAGGTACCACAAAGCAGGGAGGTGAAACAGAAGAAACCAAAACATGCAGTGGGCTCCACACATTTCAGCGTGTTGGGCACTTGCATAAGAAAGGAGAATTTTGATGCTATTGAGATTTTTCTTTTTTTTTTTTTAATTTGTCTTTCTCAAATTCAGCTCCTGGACCTGTCTAGTAGATCTGGAAGGCTTGAACATGAGGCATTTATGGAGACCTGGTGTCAAGGCCTTGCTGAGAATCATTGAGGTGGTTGAAGCCAATTACCCTGAGACTTTGGGTCGTCTTCTTATCCTAAGAGCACCTCGAGTATTCCCAGTTCTCTGGACACTGGTATGTTTGTAATTCAAGGTATTACTCAGCTCTCCCAGTACACTGCTACACTTGTTTGTAAAAGCACTTTACAGATCAGGTTTTATGAACAGGAAATATTGTCACTTGGAAACATGTCTTATGTAGGATTCCTGCAATGGATTAAAAAACACCACCTAAGAACTTGCTCACGTGGTTTATTACTTTGGCTTCTTTGTGGTGTGAACTTTGTGTAACCAGGATGGTGACACTCAGTGTGATCAAACTGACTCCTTCAAAACTGACTTGAGAAAAATGGGAGAGCCTGATCTATTCTGTTTTTCTTTGTTTGC